>PVHP010053107.1:0-10820 GCA_004024765.1 Zapus hudsonius
ATATATATATATATATATATATATATATATATATATTCAATGTGTATCACAATGTAAGAGGAGCCATAAACAAGATCCTTAAGATCTGATTTTTAAAAGGAGGGAGCTAATTCAGAGAGATACTGATTTATCTAGAAACTTTTATTTCAGATTTCATGTTTTAATATTAATTATTATATAAAAACTGGAGCCATGATCTAACCCCACAGCTAATTTTATTAACCAAGTTGAATTTATCTACATATTATACTCTGAAACGCTTTACTGTTTGAGTAACATCATAAAAAGCCTGATCCAAAATATTTTAAAAACTAGAATGATTGGGTAACTCATGCCATGGCCTTTTACTTTAATGTGTTATGTTGAGAAAACACATATGATGACGGGGGTGTGGGGCAAAGTGAGTGTCAAAGCCACACTTACGGGAACCTCCTTCTGATCTATGTGACGTCAGGTAGATGATGAATCTCCGAGTCTTGATTTCTTGATATTTAAGGTGAGGATAACAATACTGAGCTCACATGGTTGACACACAAAGCAAGTGCAATGACACATTGAAACAGTATCTGACCTGTGATAGAACGTTTGTCTGCTTTGTTTGTGCATTTGTGTATGTGAATGTGTGTATATGTGTGTATCTGTGCATGTGAGTGTATGTGTGTATATGCGTATATGTGTTTGCATGTGTATATGTGTGTGTATGTGTGCTTGTTTGTATGTATGTGTATGTGTTTATTTGTGTATATGTGTGTATGTGAGTACGTGTGAGTGTGTGCATGTATGTGTTTGCATGGGTGTATGAGTGTGGAGGGAGGGGTGTGTGTATGTAAGTGTGTATATGTTTGTGTATGTGTGTATGTGTGTGTATGTGTATGTGTGTGAGTGTGTGGTGGGAGGGATATATGTGTGTATCTATGTATGTGTGTGTGTTTATGTGTATATGTGTGGGTATGTATATGTGTGTCTTTGTATGTGTGTGTAAATGTGTGTATGTGTGAATGTGTGTGCATGTTTGTGTGTTTGTGTGTATATGCATATGTGCATGTGTACATGTGTGTATGTGTGTATGTGCATATGTGTATGTGTGTTCATATGTGTGTGTATATCCAAATTTTCTTCACATCCTGTTAGTCCAATTTCTGATCTATGAATGCAAATGTTGGTCTCATAATATTATGATTTCATGAATATTTTTATATGCATGAGTGTTTTACTTGAAAAACTACTAAATATGATGATGAACTTTTAGTTAGCTGGTGAGAAAAACATAAAATGTGTTATGAATCTTTTTCCTTAAGAAATTCCTAAAGAAAAATCTTCATTTTATTCTAGATTCTTCATCATATTTCTGGTTTGTTCAATAGGTAAAGAAAGTTCCAGAATTGTGTAAAACAGCATGAATTAGGACCCCCGTTTTGAAATCTCACAAAACACATTTTAATTAATGAGTTTTAATTTTAATTAATTTAATTTTATTAATTAATGGTTATTATATTTTATAAAATTATATAATATAATTGCCTATGGTTATACTATAATTAATTATTAATTAATATTAATTAATTAGAAGTAATTACAAAGTAAATTATTTGATAATTTTAGGTAAAATTTAGGGTATACTGAAATTTTTCATTCAAAAAATCATGAGTCATTATGCATTCAATGTGCAACACAGTGTAAGCGGAGCAGTAAACAAATGACCTTGAGCTGATGCAGTGGTTTTTGCCATATAAATTTCATGAAAGCATATGTGTCTAATTTGTCATTTTTCTTGAACATGTGTATATTTTGGTTTCATATTTTTAGATTCAGTCATCAATGTCAGTAGCATTTTGATCACTCATATTTGCTTATGAGAACATTATTGCTTTATTACTGATAGTTTGCTACCTAAAGACACCCTTGCATTCATTTTGAAAAGGATATGGTTTAACTTTTTTATTCTGAATTCATCATTGAACATCTGTTGATGTCTTTATTTGATAAATATAGGGATATGAACCCTGATATAAGAAAAATGAGTGGATGAATGAATTGGTTTTACAAAAACCTTTGTAATTTTTAAAGCAATACATAAAAATATTTACTTACAAAGAAGTCAACAAGCCATTAAACATGAGTGAGAAAAGCAGTTCTTTGATTATTTATGTGTGCTTTTGAAGAACTTGTAAGGCATCTGAATTTTCAAATGAGGAAATATGAGGATATTTATGCAATATCAGTGAAGTGAAATAAATGAATGAAGTGTGGGGTGTCATTGATTAGCTCACAGAAGTCACAAATATTTCAAAATAGCCATGAACTTTCTCAAGACATCTTGTTTAACATGCTTCTGGAATTAACATCTTGCCCTTGTTCTGTGGTATGACAGGAAGAAGGTGTCTTATTGATACATCCCTATGAGCAGAAAAAAAATGGTTGACCAGGTATATGTCAAGATGATGCTCTAAATTACTTCTCCTACAGGTGACAACAAGTCTAGTCAAGAGAATGGTGGTTTTCCTTTAAAATGCTAAAATGAGGGTTGGAGACATGACTCTGAAGTTAAGGAGTTTACCTCCAAAACCTAGTGACCCAGTGCCCACATTAAACCAGATGCATTACACGGTGTATGCATTGGAAGTTTGCAGGGTCTAGAAGCCCCAGTTTTCCCATTCTCTATGTCTGTCTCTCCTCTCTCTGCTTGCAAATAAATTAATAAAATAAAAACATCAAATCAAACACTACATTGAAGTCCTTGAACTTGTGCAGAATAAGATACAAAACAACTAAGGACAGTAAACATGTTTTTACACATTTTGTCTACATACACATGTATGTATGAATGTATGCATGTATGTATATATATATGTATATATATATATGTATATATATACATATATATATAAACTGGCTTGTTTGTAGAGGTCTACGTATTTCCTCTAAATTAAAAATATCTTACTAGTAATTCTAGGAAGTCTGAATTAAAGATGAAAATGGGAGAGAATAAATAATTTCCTCATTTACTTTATGCTCTTTTATAGAACATGGATAGTTTACCATAACAAATATATAATTTTAATAATATAAATCGAGTATTTACTATTATAAATATAAAAGTCTATAAGGAAGAGTTAATTATTCCCCACATCTGCATATGTGTATGCACTTTCATGCATTATATAAACTGTCTTTTGTATTTGTGTATTAGATTATAGCTTTGCATCATGGACATAAAATGAACTACAAATTCTCTTAAGTTTGCATGATTTTATTTGACTTATCAGTAATGATGCTCTGTGATTTTACTTTAAAAGCGTTTTTCTTCTGATCAGTTTCCAAAAAGCCTGTTTCACATCCTTATTCCTCAGACTGTAAATGATGGGGTTCAACATGGGACTTACGAAAGTGTAGAAAACAGCAATGATTTTGGATTGTTCCACTGACTTGTCCGTGGGTGGTCTCACATACATACAGAACAGGGTTCCATAAAACACGGTCACTGCCACAAGGTGGGACCCACAGGTGGAGAAAGCTTTGCGCCTGCCTTCAGCTGAACGCATCCTCAGGACGGCAATGAGAATGAGCAGGTAGGAGATAAGAATTATGAGAAGGGAGTTGGAGAGATTAAATCCTGCTACCACAAACATGGATGTTTCCTTGATGAAAGTATCTGAGCAAGACAGTCTGATGAGGGGAGGATCAGCGCAGTAGAAATGGTTAATGATATTGGAGCCACAGAAGGTCAAACGATAAGTCCACATGGTTTCCATCAATCCAGTCAAGAACCCATAGATGTAAGGCCCAGCAATCAGACGAATGCAGACTCCTTTGGACATCTTACTGCTGTAAAGCAAAGGGTTACAGATGGCCATGTACCTGTCATAAGCCATCACGGCTAACATATAATATTCAGTAATAAGCATGGAAATGAAAAGATAACACTGGACCAAACAAGCATCATAAGAAATGGTTTTCTTTTCTGATAAGAAGTTTACCAACATCTTGGGAGTCACATTAGTGGAATAGCATAAATCCAAGCTGGATAAACTAGCAAGAAAGTAGTACATAGGGGTATGCAGGCGAGAATCTACCCTGATCAACACTATCATCCCAAGATTCCCCCCAACAGTGATAAGATAGATCACAAGGAACAGCACAAAGAGGATGGGCTGGAGCTCTGGACGGTCAGTTAATCCCAATAGAATAAATTCAGTCACCAGGGTGGAATTTTCTCTGATCATTTTCTTCATTACAGGCATGTTGGCTAAGTAAAATTAAAATTAAAATTAGATTCATTTTCCCTTATTCTCCTTCTTTCTTTGCCCTCCTTTTCTTATTTGCTCTCATATGGCTACTATTAGTCTGAGGAAGATGGGTCCAGAGTTTTATGAATGTCACAGACAATACTCAGGCAGCCTAGTGTCAAAGATTCAGGTTCTACCACAGACAGTACCAAGGCCACCAGCTTCCTTTTAGAATGCTGTTATGACTCAACATGAATTTGAAAATGGATTGAGCTTACAACTTCCCCTTAAACTTTATTGTAACATAATAGGCATCTGAAATGTTTTTGCAATTACTGAGTGTAAGCATTTCTAAAAGCTTCACTTTGGAGCATTTAATTGCTTGTGTATTTTATTGGAGAGTGCAAAAATAGAGGCAGAAGTAAGTTCTCTGAGATCTATTTTAAAGTTACAACCATAATATCCTAGAATATATAATTTATAATAAGGAACTAAACAAACATGAGTTTCCTAATAATCTACGTGATGTTTAAATAAATGATTTGCAGTTACAGCAGTTTTATGACTAAAGGAGTAGATGTCTCAAAAATTTTGATCACAGTTTCATATATCTTCTTTTTACTTCTTGTCTTTATTCATCCCTGAAAACATTTTTTGTTTCAAAACATATAACAAAAAATAGCAAATTTCTGCTGGTAGTAGAACACACATCTGACTTTAACCACGTAGATAGAGTTCAGCTCTCTTTATTAGAGTATTTGGTTCTAGAATTACAAAGGAAAAGCAAATGAGGACAGTCATTTGTTGTACTCAGAGAAGACATAACCTTTGTACAGATTTTGAACAATAATTCTATACTCTAAGGCAAAAATCAACCCAACAGAAAAAATTGAAAATTATTTGGCTGATATTCTATAAAGATATATTTTCATCATGAAGTTTTGTGCTATCTTTTGTTACTTTATAGGTGGTACAAGAAATAAGATAAGCATCATTTTTTTCTTAGCAATTGGAGCTACTTACATAAGCAGAATTTGTGAAATAGCTGGTGAAAGAGAAAACTGAAGAGCACCAGATAGTGGCTCCCTGGCAAACAGCCACACTGACTATGGGAAATATTTTTTTAAAGATCATATTCCATTGCATGTATGCAAAATCTACAAAAATAGTGTTGACAATTAAAATTATTTAATCCTAAGAAAAGAGAGAGAGGAGAAAGAATCAACATGGCCGTGTCCAAGCCTCTAACTCCTACAATCAACAAACTACAGGTGCATGCACCACTTTGTGCATCTAGATTTACAAAGGTATGGGAGAATTGAAACCCAGGTCATTAGGTTTTGCAGGCAAGCATCTTAACTGCTGAGCCATCTCTTCAGCCATGACAATTATTTTTTTATGTTTAATCCTGTCTTTTACTGAGATGCATAAGTCTGCATGAGGCTTGATCTACGATCCATACCATTTTTGGTAATGCCAATGATATCGACGAGAGAGTTGGATTGTAGGAGCTTGTTATGGAAATCGAATCATGAGATAGCACACATTAGCAGTTGTGACTCTATTTGGCTCTCAGAATATCTTGTACTTTTCATCATTAAATAAAATAATCTTATACCTAAAAGGTATTCGATAACATATGCATACAAGTTATTTAACTTTGCCAGGAAAATTAAGAAAAATGTTAATAGTGTTATCTCAAGAAAGTGACTGCTACCTTTTAGTAAGAAAGATGAAAGTTATATTTAATGTTCAATAATAAAGGTGTGAATAATGTCTAGTTGAATTTGAGAATGAGGGAAGGTGTCAATTAACAATAGTTTTCATTTAAGTTTGAAGAATAGATCAGAATTTGTAGAACAAGACTATAATTAATTTCTGGTAAAATGAGCACTGCATGCCTCAGGAGGCTTTCAATAGAAAGAGAAAATAATGGAAATTACAGGGATATATTCAGAAATAGATTTTACAGAATGATGAAAAGAAGTATCAGTCAAATAAGTTTGAAGTTCTGTATCAGTTTTTGTTTTGCTCAGTATTCCCTGTGGTTAGAAAGAAGGCATGTGCATTTAATATTTACACAAATATGAATAAAATTTATCTGACATAATTCTTACCATTTTTTCACTTTTATTCTGATATAGAATGACAAATAATTCAATCAGGTACCAGGGAATTAGCTGAGTCCATTCTAATGGATAAAGATATTTTGTTCTTTATATAAAAAATACACAGAAAAATATAAAGGAACTGAGTAGATTCCTTTAAAATACAGAATTTCATATGGCATTAGTGTCCAACTTGAAGTTTCTGGCTAGTATTGAGTCAATGTTTATAGTAATGATTTTTAACAACTTATATAGTCTAGAATGAAACAAATACAACAAAAATATATTCACTCAAAATGTTTCATTGACTATAATTTCATATCACTTTCCTGTAAATTAGAATAACAAAAATAAAATCAGGTAATAAAGCCAACATAGCTTTGTTCATTTTAATAATTTTAATTCATGGAAGTACTATATCATATGCTTATTATTATTACATGAAAATACAAGGAAGGGTTTACTGTTACCTATCAGTTATATAGTTTCTATCATTAAGTAGAAAAAAAGAGATGTCATTCAGGATAAATTAGTAACCATGGACAATATTTAGGTGAACGTTAGAGTGACTAGAACTTCCTATCCTATCAACTAAATCAAAATAAAACTCACAATCAACACTAATGAAAAGCATGATTCATAAAATCCACAACTATAAGTGTCATTATCTGAAATACTACAAGATAAAAGGCACAATTTGGGTGGAAGAGGTGGTTTGGTGGTTAAGGTACTTGCCTGTGAAGTCTAAGGACCTGGTTCAATTCCTTAGAGTCCACTTGAAGCCAGATGCACAAGGTGGCGCACACATAAGAAGTTCCTTAGCATTGGCTAGAGGCCCTGGTGTGTGCCTCTCTCTCTCTCTCTCTCTCTCTCTCTCTCTCTCTCTCTCTCTCTCTCTCTCTCTCTCTCTCTCTCTCTCTCTCTCTTTCTCTCTCTCTCTCTCTCTCTCTCTCTCCGTATATATATGGTCTCTCAGAAATAAATTTTCAAAAATGCACAATTTATTCTTCCCCTCCAATTAAAATGCAAATGACCGAGATAGCAGAGTGCATGGAGCTACTACAGCTTCTATGACCTGCGAAAGACACATGCACCCAAGATAGGAGATACCCTGTGGATTGGATTGAATGAGAGAATGAAGGAGCCAAGGGAAAAAGAGAATCCAAAGACAAGGACAAATAAAATAGAAGCGTTGCTAAAGTTTAATCTTAATCATTCAGCCCTTGCCTTCTGTCAGTGAGAATAATAAAATGCAAAAACAATGCATGAGGAAGTGATATTTTAAGGTAAAAACAAAGTTGTATCAATCACCCAGGTCGGAGCACTATTCCTGTGTGTTTCACTGTAATGAACTCTAGCACTTCGCCACCTTCCCTTTTCAGTCTGATTTTTACTTTTACTTTTTACATTGCTGTGTCTCACAATACAAAGGTCGAATGTGTTGCCTCATTAAAATGCATACACTTAGTTATCAATATTATTTGCCATTTCATATTATTGTCAGTGCTCTTTGGCCCTTTAACTTTCTTTCCATGGTGAGAATTCTCCTTTACTCAGTATTAATCTTGAGCACCCATCATGTCAAACATTGTGATCACTCACTCATGAGTCACTAATCCTATAGACATAACTACTTATAGTAATTTTACCTAGTATTTAATTTAGTCCATAACTTTATATATCCAATAGTTTAATGACAACAATTTTACAGGGTTTTTTTTTTTTTGCTAAATTAGTAAAATTCAGCTTAGTTTCATTTAGGAATGCTTAATAAAAAATTTATGTGGGAATTTGTGGAGCATTCTCCACTGTGGTCATTTAATGTGTTTTTAATACTTAAAAGAATGATATATATGCTTTTGTAAAGTGACATTATTACTGTGATTATATAACTTAAATAAAATTTATATTTACTCTATGATTATGGTAAACAAGTAATATGTACTGACATCTTTTAACTAGCTAAAATTGTAGAATAGCATTCAAGCAGTTTTCTTGAGCTGTGACTTATTATGATAAAATTCCAAATTGACATGAGAAGGAAAGTGTGAGTGTAGAAGGAATATTCTCATTCCTACCTGACTCCAGGAAAGATTGTCTCAGAGATACTAGTAGTTGAAGCAATAGGATGCTGAAAATGATTTATAACTAGTTTGTAATTTTGTGGTTTTATCCCCTAAGTATTTTTTAATACACCATGAATGATAATTAGAATTTTCCCACAAATACAACTCCAGGGAAAGCAGAATAATTGGTACAGACATAGACTCACTAGAACCTTGGGATTTGAGCAATGTGTTTGCATCAGCTTGTCATCATTTGATCTTGCTGCTTGGGGTGAGGGGGAATTCATCCTCAGTGGGTTTGTATATCAGGAGAAATCATTTATCCCAATCAGAAGAATGGAGCAATTACTAACAGAATAACCTTATGACATAATTTGTGGATTTTCATGTTTATGCAATTAAATGTCAGCCTGAATAGCCCCCAGAAAGTGGCTATAAAGAACTAAATTGCAAAATCTAGTATGTAAAATAACTAGTGAGTTATAGCAGATTAATTTTTAAAATATTAGGTTTAAGCTTTAGAATGGAATGTTTTAGCTGCATATTATGTATCAGTAATAAACTATATATATATATATATATATATATATATATATATATATATATATATATATATATATATATATATATATATATATATATATATATATTCAGTCTTCCTTTTCTTCCTTCTGGCCAAGTATTGAATTCCAAATTTCCAACTCTTCCAAATTTTTCAAGCAAGACATGGAGTATGTGTGTAAGTACTTGTCTCATTATGAGGACAAAATAAATTGACAAACACATCACAGAGGTATATTCTCCAAACGATGTACTCTAGTCATACTCCTTCCCATCTTTTTTTTAATATTTTTTTTTATTGTCCATAATGAGTTACAACATTTAGTGGGCAAACAATGAGTTGTTATCCCCAATTCCCCACTGCCCTCCCCTCCCCCCTCCACTGGATAACCTCCTCCATGGGTCGTCTGGATCAGTCCTTGTGACAGGGGACCATGGATAGCCTAGTATTCAGCCAGGTTCTCCTGGCCATGCCTCTGGATAGTCTCCTCCACCAGGGCTCTCACAATCTTTCCGCCCCCTCTTCCGCTCAGTTCCCTGAGTCGTGGTGGGTGAGTATTAAGGCTGCTTTAATGTTGTGAGCTTAGTTGGTTTCTGTCTCACTGGCTAATCCTGTGCTGATTTAATGGCTGTGGCTGTGGGCCCCTTGTTCATCTCTTCTTTCTCTGCGGAGTTCCATTTGGATCCTCCATTGTATGACTGTGGTGGCCCCTCTCTTGCCAGAATCTCAGCTATCGGCCTACGGTCGGTTGGTAGGGTTAGATGAGCCCCAGCTCTCTCGCTGCATCCTGAAAGATACAAACACAATCTCCATCGGAGGGTGAGATCAGTGTAGGTTAACAAATATAAACAATTTTGGATTACCAGGATTCGATTTTTAGTAGCCTCCCTATCAATTGGTCCCATAGTGCATCTTGTCTTGGGAGCCTAAGAGTACGGGATCCGGTGCCTATCGCCCTGAATCCCAAGTTCCAGAAAAGGGGACCCCCTCACTAAGTGGAAAATCAGCCGAATTGAAAGCTGTTGATTGTCCCCCCCCCAGGCCCAGGCTCCTCCATTACACAAGTGCTCCATTCTTGGTTCGCTGCTCACTCCTACTGGGAGGTGTGGTCAGCCTACTCATAACCACCGATTGTGTTTCCTGTCAGTGGTCTCTGTTTACTCCAGCTGTCGTTGATCAGTTTCCCCTGGCAGCCTGTGCGGTGCCTTCCAGCACTACACTAACTGCCTTCTGGGGGCTGGATACCATTCCGGACATTGAAGGGTTTCTCAATGCTGATCGATGCAGTCTGTGGTTTCTTCAGTAACAGGGTTTTGCCTCAGGCCTGGGGAGAGCACTCAAGAGCTTTGACAGAATTCTGTCTTGTTGTTGGATTCTCATGAGTCACTTTGGTCAACAGCTCAGTGAGGGAAGGAACCAGTGGTTGGAACCAGGGGTTGTCAGGGTGGTCTAATTAACCACAGGCTTAAACTCTGTCCCCTACTACTCATGGTCCCTCTTGCCAGGCGACACTCACTACTTTCTCAATAGGTTACAGTATGCTCATAAGGATTTTATGTTTTTGAAGCTAATATGGTTTACCCTCATGTTTAAGCCATTCCCCTCCCCCATCCCTTACCCCGCATTCATAATGTCACACTTCTTTCTTCTAGTCTGTAAAAAGAAAACGGTTATCCTGGTTAAATACCACATATGAGGGAGAATATGTGACGTTCTATTCTCTGCTCTTTTGAGTGATCACTTAGTAAGATCTGCTCAAAGTCAGACCATTTTTTTCTAAATTTCGATATTTCATTTTTTCTTTCAGCTGAGTAAAATTCCATCGTATAAATGTACCACAGTTTCTCTGTCCATTCCT
>PVHP010053108.1:0-10916 GCA_004024765.1 Zapus hudsonius
AAAAAAAAAAAAAAAAAAAAAAAAAAAAAAAAAAAAAAAAAAAAAAAAAAAAAAAAAAAAAAAAAAAAAAAAAAAAAAAAAAAAAAAAAAAAAAAAAAAAAAAAAAAAAAAAAAAAAAAAAAAAAAAAAAAAAAAAAAAAAAAAAAAAAAAAAAAAAAAAAAAAAAAAAAAAAAAAAAAGAAAGAAAGAAAGAAAGAAAAAGAAAAGAAAGAAAGAAAGAAAAGAAAGAAAGAAAAAAGTCCAACTTTACTGTAAGTTAAGACTCACCTGGGGTGTTTGCTAAAACTGGAAACTCAGATTGTGGTCTTGGGAATCCAGATTTAAATGTCTTGTGATTCTGAGGCCCTGGGACCCATAGACGAGAAGCACTGTTCTCTACCAGGTGCCAGGACCAAGGACAGAGTTTTGGTTATTCTCTCAAATCATCTATAGGCCTCCATGGAAACAGTGTTATATTTCTCCTTTTGATTTTAGTTACACCTGACTGTTCCAGAACCATGGCCAACTTCATCTGTCCTGTAGGGAAATAATATATTTTAGGCTCAGAATTCAAATTCTGAGTATATTTTAATTAGAATCTTTCCCATAAAAGCTATTAAAATAGAGAAAACCAGTGAATTCGTATGGAACTTATGGAGTCAAGAGTTGAAAATGAGGGTGAATTAAGAGTTTATTCCAAACAGAGACTCTAAAGAAGCTCAAAATGTTAATATGTAAAAAATATTTTCTGTTAAAATGAATTAAAATACCATTTAAGGTTGCCAGATAAAATACAGGATAGTCAATTAACTTTTAATATCAGGTACATAACAAATCTTTTTCATTTTAGTGACAAATTTAACCAGAAATCTTATACTTTTTTTGTTCAATCTGGAATTTATAATGCTTATTATGCAAAGCAAGTGTTCAGAGTTACTTTTCTGGATGGCAGAGTGAGGAGCATGGAGTATGTGCCTATGAATGAATCAACATTAAATGAGACCAGACTTCACTTGAAGGATGCCTTACTAGGTTTTTCTCAAGCCCTGCAAATGGCCAATTGTATCAAACATTCAAGAAATTTCCCCAAAGACTATTTCACTCAATCAATAGGACAATTCTCTACCAACAAATCCTAATACCCCACAGACCTGTTAAATGAAAGTATGCAAGGGCAAGGCAGTGTGTGTAACTTCATTCGCTGTTTAAGTGCATGTGATTATAACAATGCTGAGTGTATTAATGCATCCATTTTTTTTAGCAGTGTCTTTGACCCCTGTCTTCAGATATCAGAGGCATTCTGGGAACTATGACAAACAAAACTGTCTGAAGATATTGCCAAGTGTTATCTGGAGGGTGGAATTCCTTTCAGCTGACAGCTACTACTCCATAAAGATATGTTATAATTCATTGCAACTTGTCTTCCTTTCAGTAGCAGAAAATGGTAGTAAATCAAAGAAAAATTCATTTCAGAAATTATATTTTTAATTTGCAATTATACCCAAAATTAGGTTTGAAAAAAAGCAATAAATAATAATAGAATTGACTAATAAGAAATTTAGAAAAATAGCTCCCTGAATATACTCTATAATATTTTTGAACTATAAAAACTAGGTAAGAGCTAGGGAGAAGGCTCAGCAGTTAAAGGTGCTTGCTTGCAAAGCCTGATGGCCCAGGTTTGATTCCCAGTACCCAGGTAAGCCAGGCAAACAAAGTGACACATGTGCCTGGGGTTTATTTATAGTGGCAGGAAGCCCAGGCATTTATATCTCTCAAATAAATAATTAAAAATTATATTTGAGGAAAAAAATGACATAATGAAATTTACTGGAAAGTGGATGGACTTAGAACAGATCATACTCAGTGAATTCACACAAGCACAGACAGACAAATGCCACATATTCTCCCTCAGCTGTAGTTCCTAATCAGGTTCAGCTTAAATAGCAAGCAAACCTGACAGGCAACTCAAGAGACAGATAATAGGAATGGAAGGGATTGGGTGGCAGGAATGGGAGGATGGGGGGAGGTATACACAAAGCTAAATCCAAAATGAATTGGTGCCTTAGGATCCTTACTCTTGGAGAGTAGGCTAAATGATATAACCCTCCAAGGGAATATGGGGTATTGTGTGGTAAGAAGGGCCCTAACTTGTAACGCCCAGTACCAGAAATTGGTTACTACCCACATTGAACTGTTCATCAGAGAGACCTATGAGGTCCCCAAAACAAGACAGGCTTCTGTCAAAACACTTGATTATCCACCTGAGGTAAAAGGTAAGACCCTGTTGTGAGGACACCACAGGCTGCTGACTCACAACATTGAAAGACCCTGCTGGAATCTGGAAGGAAGCCAGTTCCCAGATGGTTAGACCATATAGAGCTGGAATGCACTACATGAGCTGCCTGGGGAAATAGGCCACCAATGTTGGGAGAAAGCAGGAGATACTGGCTATACTTCAGTGACCAGCAGGACAAGATGTCCTGTGCAACAGTGGCATTCAACCTAAGAGGGTAATCAAGGACTCTTTGATTGCCTAAGAGATTCCCTCAGAACAATTAAATGGAACTGGGATCCAAGGCAAATTCCTATGGAGACCAAGAATCTGGACTCCTAGGAGAAGCTTCCACTAACCAGGAGCAGAAAGAGAGGCTACACCCATCATAATCTTGCCAAATTAACAATGCTTATCCCACTTGACCTATGCTGATCTCACTCCCAACGGGAGAATCTGTTTTTATCTCTCAGAAGGCAGCCAGAACTGTGGACAACCCAATTACCAACAAGACCAGAAATGATAGCTAGCTCCCTGGCAGGAGAAGAACCATCCCTAATACATCATGTAGGACCCAAATGAAATCACAGAGGAAGTGGTGAGATGAACAAGAATGCTGCTTCCACTGTGAGCCTGACAACCTGTGCCAGGATGATGGAGACAGACATCAAGTATACTCAAAACGTTCCAAAGCAGAAACACAGAGACTCTTATGAGATCACCCACCATGACTCATAGAAAAGGGGGCAGAAAGAGTGTAAGAGCCATGGTGAAGGGAATATCGAGAGGCATTGCACCCCAATAACTGTCTGCTACTCAAACAACCCATAGCTCTAAATCCCATGAAGCATACCAGCAACCCCACTGAGGAGGACCTCCTGTGGAAAGGGGCAGGGAGGAAGGAAACTGTGGGACCAACACAGGACTTGTACAAAGTTTCTACATTTTAAAAAAGTCAAAAAAAATATAGTTAAGTGGCTTGGAGATGACTCAGCAGTTAAAGGCACTTGCTTGCAAAGCTTGCCAGCCTGGGATTCAATTCCCAAGACACCCGTGTAAACTGAGCACAAAAAGTAGCACAAATAACGTCCTTTCCCATGGTCGGGTCCAGCAAGCCCACTGAGGAGGGTCCCCAGTGGGTTGGGGACAGGTAGGAGGGAAATGGAGATACCATCACAAGACTTGCCCATACAATGTATCTAATTATTAATAATGAATATATTTTAAAAGTTTAGCACATGCATCTGATGTTTGTTTGCAGAGTTAAGAGGCCCTAGCCACACCCAAACATACACACACACACACACACACACACACACACACACACGCACACGCACACATGCAAATAAATAAGTTGAAATTAAAAAATTTTAAAGCTAATTAAAACAGAACTGGATATTTACCAATGGTTGTAAACTATATGAGATGATTAATATAAAATAGGTCATAAAACCAAGTTTGGTGGCTGGCCCCTGTAATCCCAGCACTCCAGAGACTGAGGCAGGAGGAATGCCATGAGTTCAAATGTAGCCTGGCTACAGTATGAGGCCTTGTCAAAAATATATATAGCCATATATATATGACTGAAAATTTAAACACTATAGAAAAATCCATAATGTAAATTTAAAAATGAAAAACACTATAAAATATATATCCTGTTGATAAGGATATACAAGTAAGAATAAAAGTATACATAACTCTAATGTGGCATCTACTCAAAGCCTCCTATATGAAGCTATCACAACTGAGGTTAGTAGGTTAATAAAAAAATTGACTTTAAATTACTCAACATTATTTAAGCACTTTAGCTTGTGTATAAATGCATAGTCATCAGCAATCTTTCTACAGAGAATCACTTTAGCCCATTAACAAGAATTGTGTATGTATTTTCTTGTAGAAACTCTACCTGCCATGCATTCACAATGATTTTCAGGGTATGTTTTTTAAAAATGCAAAATTTTATTCAGTCAAGTAAATGTTTTCTGGCAAAGTAAAAAGGGTTGAGAGTAAAAAAATTTCTTTGCAATTATCTAACCCACCCTCAATTCATCAAAATGTGTTTTACAGCAATAATTTTATTCTATCTCTCTGAAGCCTTCCAAAATAAAATATTACATACGTGATACATACATGTCTGTGATGGAGACTAGCTGTCCTTCAGAATCCATTCTCCTTGTCTAATTCTCACCAATAAGATGCACGCCTAGGAGATACATGCCACCTTCCTACCTAGCACTTACAACACTGGGCATGAGCTCCTCTATGCCCTAGAGAAACCTGAACACAGAGTCATCCATGACTCCAGAGATGGTGAAAAACAAAACACTTTAATGCCTGGATGACTGGGAACAGGAATGCCTTTAAAAACCCAGAAAGTACTCCTGGGAATGTTACATCAGAAAGAAAGTCATATCTCTGGGTATGAGAAAATAAATCAATATTATAGAAAACTGTACAAAAGATAAAATAAAGCTGCTTTGTCATGCCAGTCCAATGAACCTTCTAAATATTCACATCATACACCATGGATGAGTGCTGCTCTCAGCTTTGGTTAGAAATGCTTCTGTTGCAAAGGTCAGCAATTACAGCAGAGATTCCTAACTAGTCAAGATCCTGAGAATAAGTGGCTGCTGAGTGCTCAGCCCTCAATGAGACATCTCTATCACTGCCTCCAAGGCTCAGGGCACATCAAGGAAGAGGGAAGAGAAAGAATGAAAGAGCCCTAGGATGGCAGGAAAGCTGTGAAAAACTATGTCTTCTGGACATTACATGATTGTTGTGTTGGGTCCATGAGAACTCAGAGCAGCTGAGGTTAACTGCACGAGACTGGACCCATCAACATCCTTCATGGATGGGAACGCCCCATCCCTCCCTGAAGAGCTATTGGCAATTAATGGTTGCTGGAAGGGGGGAATTATTTTCTGCAGCGGTGTAACCACTGGCAAATTACCCATAATCCTGTAATAAATCCCCATCTATGTTTATGCCACCAAACCCAATTAAACTCATTATGTCAAAGAAGGGAGGAACAAGTTCATTGGGAGTGAAAGGGGAAATGGAGTTAGGGGTTGATGATGGTTAAAATACATTTATACATGTATGTGTAAATTGTCAAGTAAATATCTTGGGGGGGGGTGTATGTATGTATGTGTGCATGCAGCTATCCATGGCTCTTCACTTTATTTTCTTAAGTAGTATTTTCACTGAACTGAGAGCTGCTATTGTTTTCAGTCAAACTGCCCAGTGACAGGCAGCAATGAAAGTCGGGCAGTCTTAGCCCCTCTCATCCCCTCCTGCTTGAAAAACAGGCATTCTTACCCACTGAGCAATTTCCCTAGCCCACCCAATAAACAGTTAAAAATAAAACTATATAGCTCTCTGATTACCACACACAATATATACATATATATGATATAGATTATATCATATATATATGAAAACTAACTTGATATGTTAAAGACCCATGACATTCATGATGTGTTTATCCTGATGATCTCTGCCTCCTGGTAAGCAAGGCTTATTCATGGATAAGAACTGATCCTTTCTGCTCTGAGAAGTCTCTTCAGTTCCTTCTGCAAATACATAGCAGGAAGGCTGATGCCATGGTTTGCCAGATATTTGAATAGCTCTTGTGAAGGCTCTACTGTGTAGATAAAAGGAGAAAGCTTGAAAAAAAATTTAAATACCAAAGTATACTCATTATTCCACCAAGAGAGAGGGAGACCAAGGATGAGAGCATGAGGAAGAACGGATTCATGCTTTGTTGCATGGACAGGATGGTTGTGGAGTTCTGCTTTTAGTCTTCGGTTTAAGTGACAGTGATTGGGATGTAGTGTGATATGATACCTAGGAGATTAGGATGATTGGATCAGGAGGCTCTGACCTAGTCAATCCACTGTGGTGGTGGTGGTGTTAGGAAGTAACAGAAACTAGGAGGTGAGGCCAGCTGGAGGAAGTGGGTCACTAGGGCTTACCTTTGAAGGGCATATCTTGTCTCTGGCCCTAGCCATGTTGCTGTCTGCTTCCTGGCCACCACGAGTAGGGCTGCTTTACCCCATCATATGCTCCCAATCAGTAGCTCACCAGAGACTGACTTTGTCTTTATAACTGGAAAAACTCCTGGGCTGAATAAGCAGCAGAAATCTGTCCTGACCTGTAACCTGAGTGAATCATGTTTTCTTGCAGTCTGTGGTCTAAACCCATCCACAGACACTGAACTTTTCTTTATTATGTTCTTATCTGTATCCTTTCTTTATATGAGGGACTCATGGGTATGCATGGGTGCGTAAATGGATATGAAAGGATAAATCTAAAGAAAAAATGAGAAGAAAAGCTTATAGGGTTTTGACTTGATTTGTAGATGAGGTCAGAAACTCAACTTGAAGCTTTAGGGTATTATTGAAATGAATTAACACAGTGGTAATAGCAAATTTAAGACAAGGAACTTATTACAAACAACAAGGGTAAAAAAAAAACATGACAAATTCAACTTTGTTTCTGGATCTGAGAATTGTAAATTTTAGACAAGGACTTCCAGAAATAAAACCCAGCACCAGCTTTTAATCTAGCATCTGCAGCAGTACACCATCCATTTGGGTGAAGTCTTGGCCTCCTAATAACATGCTCAAAAGAGACTATGATACATGTGACCGGGTCTCAGGCTGACACCTTCATCCCCTGAGTTCCCTCCCTACATCCTGCTCATTACCTCCAGCAGCTGTGCAGGTGGTAGAATGGAGCAGTCAGACAGAAATGTTTACACAGAGAACTCTTCATTACTTCGGGCAGATGTATTTTAGCCCTCTGGTTTCCAACCTCAGTTCCTGGAAGGCTTCCCAGCCTTGTTGCCAGATATCATTGCCATGGAAACTGAAGACTGTCCCACTAGGGTGAAACACAAGAAAGCAAAGGCAGTGTAATAACAGATTTTTCTGAGGCTCTGGTCCCTCTGATTTTACACCCAACAGAAGCATACACACATCCCTCAGGGAAGCATGAGGATAGAACAAACCAGGAGAATAGGGCTTATTAGGACCAGAGTAACCAAGGAAAATGGCTCTCAGAGAAGCATGATCACAAGCTACTCGCTAAAGCGTAAGAACAGTTTTTGTATTTTGCTTTAAATATAGAGCTACCATGGATGGCACTTCTTACAGAAAAAAATAAAATAAAATAATACCCATCTCTTGGGAATTTTGACATTTTAAAGACAACTTTAGTGAAAAGGGCTTTTTGATTCTACCCATTAACTCAGCAACACCAACATTAGTTTGGCTCCCTTAGACTCAGGGCAGCAGGTGGCGTTGATAATGGGTGATAGCTAGAAAAAAGAGTTTTTGTTTCTCCATTTCAGGCTAGTAGGGATGTCAGTATTGTGCTGTTTTCTTGGGATGGGAAGAGTTACAGGCTTAGACATATGTTGGCATTCACAGATCTGTACACTGAAGACTTGTGCATGCAACTAGAGTTTAATATAATAAATGTTGCTAGCATTCAAGTGGAAAACCAAGTAATGCTAGTCAGTTTGTTTTTTCTTTAATTTTTTTTATTTTAATTATTTTTTTTACATTGTGGGTGAGGGTATTGAGAATCATGAGACTAATTCTGAAACTTTGGTTGCACCCATTAAAATTATTTTCCCCCAGAATTACTAAGAATTTTCTTTATGCTATGGGCTGTAAATACTTTGAGAGGGAGTTTCAATATTATTCCTTTTCATCTGCCTATTTACTTTGCCTTTAGCGTGCTTGGTCAGGTACACCCCTCATCCCCCCCAGCCAAGGGCACCTGAACACGATACATGCACATAGCTGTTCTTCCTGGCCCAGCTCCTCCCAGACACATGAGAGGAAAAGGCAATCACTCAACAGAGCTTCAGGTGAAGTTCTGAGGCTGGTCAGTCCTACCAGTCAATTTTTTCTTGAACATTTACCAATTTCTTACTTCCCCATAAAACCATTCTCTGACTATCATCATAACTGTGATGGTTAACTTGACTGAATTAAGAAATACCTCAGGGATTAGTAAAGCACACCTCTGGGTGTTTCTGTGATGATGTTTCCAGAAATAATTAAATCATGACTCTTACCTTGGGAATGGACAAATTCCTTGGTGGATTCATAATATGATGGCAGTATTGGGAGGTGATGTAATGTAGGAAGTGGGGCCTCATTGGGTGGGTCACTGAGGTGTGTCCTTGGGTCCTATATCTTGCTCTGTGCCCTCCTTGCTTCCTATATTCCATGACTTGGGCTGCTGTGCCCTTCCTGCTGTGATGGAATGATGCCTCTGAACTGTGAGTTGAAACAAGTCCCTCCTCCTCTAAGTACTGGTCACAATGACAAAACAACTAATATAAAAATGGAATTAGAACATTTTTAACTGGGGGTGGCCACAGATAACTCATTTCCTCCCCTTCTCTGGTTTTCTCTAAATGTTAGTTGCTTTTTGTTTGCATCTCTGTGATTGGGTCAAGGGATAGTGTTCAGTACACAGTGGGTGCTTGTGAAACTGAGTTCAGTATTTTTTAATATTTTTATTTAGTTATTTGCAAGCAGAAAGAGAGAAGTGCACTAGGGCCTCCAGCCACTGCAAATGAGCTCCAGATGCATGTGCCACTGTGCATCTGGCTTTATGTGGGTACTGGGGAATTGAACTCGGGTCATTCAAATTTGTAGACAAGTGCTGTAACCACTGAGAAATCTCTCCAGCCTGAGTTCAGTATTTTTAATGGTCCTTTCTTTCTCTTCCTCCTCTGATGCTCATTTTTGCATCCTTCTTGTCTTAATTGACGCCTGATTCATTTAGAATTCATAAAGTTAAAAATATTTTTTTTTCATTTTTATTGAAAACTTTTAATATATGAACATTTTACCAATTGGTCATATTCCTATTCCACTGAGGGCCCTTCTCAGTGGGGTTTTTGGAATTTGCTGTGGAGTCATGAATCCACAAGTCATTCTCGGGGGGAGTAGTAATAATGCCAAAGAGGACCCCTTTCCACCCTATGGTTCTTACATTCTTTCTGCTCCCTCTTCTACAATATTTCCTGAGCCTTGTGAGGTTTGTTATAAGTCTCCTTTAGGGTTGAGATCTCAGCAGCCTCTGATTCTCTTTGATGAGATTGGAGTGTCCCTGGTATGTACCACCATCTCCCTGGAGGAGGCTCTCAGGCTAGCAGTGAGAGCAGCACTCATATTTACTCTGCCCCTGTGGATATCGTCTACAAAAACAAACTGGGGGAATGAACTGTGAGGATAAAATCTGGAAAAGAACAGGGATTGTTTCTTAGAGGCCTTACAAATAACTCTTCTGAGACTATTGCTACAAGATGCTAAATTCCTTGTAACTTACGCTAAAGTTAATCATACAACTATGCATCCATTTAAAGCAATGTTGACTAGGTTTCCTCTACCTTGGTGGACCATTGGCTAGAACAGCATAAATGATTGATATTGACAAGCAACATTTCAAGCTGCTGACTGAACTTCAGCTATACTCTTTGCCCAACTTTCTGAGGCCTGGTTGGACTCTCAACTGAGATCAAGCATACAGCCATAGGAAATGCTGACCATAGTGTTGAAAACAAGGAGGTAAGTAACTTAAGTCCCACAGATCCATTGAAGAGAATAGGTGGGCTTAATGTGATTGCATTTGTGATCATAGTATATGTGCATTCTGTATCAACAAATTCCAGAAGGTCAAACCCCGAAGTATCTCCCTTTAACAAATGTTTAAGGATTATCCAAAGCTGACATTTCCTTATCATTTGCTCCTTTGCTTCCATATTACTGTATTTTGTCTGTTCAATAGAGAACCAAAGAGTACCTGTATGATTAAAAAACACAGCTGCAGTAACCTCAGAATGATGGGATAGCACCTGCTAGTTTACTAACAGCTTAAACTAAACTTCACTTCAGTTTCTTTTTTCCTCAGGCTGCTGCTCGAGGCAGTTAGCCCAAGCCTGGGCTGGGCTTACCAGGAGTTAGCTCTCTTACTACTCAGGTTCTGCTCCTAGCACTTCTGCATAAAAATTTCCAGAAGTTAATCTTCTCTAAATTCAGGGCAATGTCCCCCCAAATAGGGCGTGTTACTCTCTCTCTGTAGTGTTTCCTGGCAAATGTAATAGAGATGAATCAGCCAGTGCTAGGCAGTGAGCTTTCTTTTCCAAACATTCTGGTTGGTCTTGGGTCTCCCTGGTATCTGCCACTGTCTGTACAAAGAAGATTATCTAACTAACAGTGAGAGAGGCATGGATCAAAAGGGATAAGCATAAGCATTTAGAAGACTTTTTGACAGACAGCCTCTCCTATTAGCCTAATAACAATAGAAGCTTCCCTCTCATGTCTATGACCTTCCAAGCCATAGGCTTCTGACTTGGTTCTCAGTGCCAGGCATGAATCCCTCCCCCAACTAAGAGAGCTTCATATCCAATCAGAGAGCAGTTGATTACCCCCATAACCTATGTGCTACTATTGAACCAGTGTGTGTATCTTGGAAGGCTGGTTGATTTTGCAGCTTACAGGATCCACTGCTTGTTCATGCTGTTGCCATTATTATCTCCCAGCAACTCACATAGCAGTTATAGGAGGAAAGGAATTATTGAAGCAGATCCAGGGGGAGTTCCATAATGCTGAAAGAGGCTGGCCCCCTTTTATGGGTCCAA
>PVHP010053109.1:0-10897 GCA_004024765.1 Zapus hudsonius
GTGTGTGTGTGTGTGTGTGTGTGTGTGTGTGTGTGTGTGTGTGTGTGCACCTTTGTGTACCTGTGTGTGTGCACCTGAGTGTGTGCCTGTATGTACCTGTGTATATCTGTGTGTGTGCACCTGTATGTACCTGTATGTGCACTTGTGTATGTACCTGTGTGCGTTTTCGTGTGTGTGTGCTGCTGTGTTCATGTGTGTGTACCTGTGTGTACATCTGTATGTGCACCAGTGTGTACACCTGTGTGTGTACCTGTATGCCTTTTCATGTATGTGTGCACCTGTGTGTGTGTCCGTTTGTGTACCTGTGTGTGCACCTGTGTATGTACATTTGTGCACCTGTGTGTACATGTGTGTACATGTATGTACATGTGTGTACCTGTGTGTGTGCTCATGTGTGTGTACCTGTGTGTGTTCATCTGTGTGAACCTGTGTTCATCTGTGTGTGCACCTGTGTTTGTCCATGTGTGTGTACTTGTGTGCACCTATGTGTGTGCACCTGTGTGTGTACCTGTATGTTTACAGATATGTGCCTGTGTGTACCCATGTGTGTACTCATGAGTGTGTGCTCATGAGTGTGTGCACCTATGTGTGCACCTGTGTGTGTGCATGTATGTTCCTGTATACACCTGTGTGTGTGTGCATGTATGTTCCTGTGTACATCTGTGTGTGTAGACGTGTGTATACACAGATTCTCAGAAGATAACTTTGTGCAAGTGAGAATGGCACCATTCTCTTCAGACTTGACTGTGTTACTTCCCGCTCCTCTCACCATGGGATCAGGGTCTCTAAGGCCCAATGCAGCTGGCACTCAGTTGTTCCTGCTTCTGGCTTATTTGACTATAAAAGTGTCTGGCTTTCTCAGAATGAAGACTGTAGTTTGTTCTTAAGGTCGACATAAAGTTTTTTCCTTGTGGTGGTTAGGCAGTAAGTGAAGACCCTGGAGTCTTCCCAAAGGGAATGGGTGAGGAGCAGAGGCATAATTCACTGCTGTCTTGGAAGAAATTATTGAAGAGTCTTTTAAATATAAGCAACAGAAAACAGTCTGGGAGACGAAGATGGAAGGAAGAGGCTTTGTTGTCAGGACGCTCGCTGCCATAGCTCATAGAACAGCACAGCCAGCCTCTTGTGGTTGTGGAAGGAGGGAGCCGTGGGCATTGGGGAATCATGTAGGGGATGCTGTTCAATGTCCTTTTTCTGGCTTCTCTGCTCATTTCTCCTGTTACTTCTCTTTTCGACAGGCTTTCTGCCTTTGTCTCTCTAGATACATTTTGGGCAGAAGATACATGCCTCTCGTCCAGTCCCAAACACATATTGGAAAGGGACTGGCTAAACCTGAGTCCCATATTCCTGAATGGTTTCCTCAGAGACCTCTCCTTGGACGAGATCACAGTATATTGAATGTATAGATGGAAATTTCACACAGAGCTCCATTAATACATATAACTAATGTTCTAGTAATTTCTTTTTTAAAAAAGAGTCCATCCTCAACAGCTATCACTATAATTTCTGATGTCTAGCAGCATTAGCCAACTGTATTTTTCCATTGGAAAATAATTTTAAATGAACATTTACATACTGATAAATAAAAATTATTTCTTATTCAATCACTTATAACCAAGAAGTCAGATCAATAACAAAGCTATGCTGAAAACTGTGGGCTCTTTGGGCTTGTTCCAGCGGATGAAGGAGGTATTTTTTATGGAAAGTGGCCGTTTTGAACAAAATATTTCTAATTGATCCAGAAACTTCAGAGCATGTATCAACCTGAGCTCAGTGTCAACTTCCTGGAGGTGGGAGATAGATTTTGACAGTTTGGCCATACACATGAAATTCCATGCGAAGATGGATGATTTTTGAAGATTTTGATCATAATAACGTTTCTTTAAAGTTAAATAAGTTATGTTCTTTTCATTTCAATCAATTCCCTTATTCAAACATTTAAAGTAATTATAGGCTACAGGTAAATTATATATTATGCACATGCTAAATTATAACCCATCTACACCAATTAATATTTATTGAGCAATGCATGGGCAAAATATGCTAACTTGAGGATTCAAGACCTGAGTATAATTATTTTGGCTGGGAAAGATTATAACTGCATCTTCCCAAACATCCCTCCCTCCTCTCCTAAGTTTCTGCAAAGGGAAATGTAATGATAAGATACTAACCCTTAGCTTATCTCTGAAGTTATGTACACAGGAAAAAAATCAATTGCTGTTAATATTTTAGGCTTTATTTCCTAGTTACTAGCCAATGGCAATTTATAATGGTCTTAAGAGCCAAGCATGGGAATAAAATTAAGTTGTATTCGTTTTTTTTTTTATTCCCAAGAGCTTTGTATATGGTTCTCATGAGCAGGTTAAAAACTACTATGGAAATCCTGAGGGTTCAGGGCTCATTAGCTTGGGGTCCACTATGGTGAGCAAACCAATCACTCATCTATTCAGTTCTGCTGAGGCTGTGTGTGCTAAGCCTTAACCAAGAGGATAGGATTGAGCAGAAAACAGAAATGAGTGTGCTGAAGGCTTTGTAAGCTGATTGTGAGTGAACGCTGAAAAAAAAATGGTGAGTTCATTATGAAATATTTTGAAATCCAGAACTCATGATTTGGAGCAGGTATTTATTTTATAAAAATTACTATTTTTGAAGTTGGGGAGATTGCTCAGTGATTAGAAGCAGTGGCTTCTAAGCCTGCTGGCCTGAGTTTGATTCTTAAGCACCCATGGAAAGCTGATCTCAAAGTGGTGCACACATCTATACTTTGAACATACTTATGGCAAGAGGGAGGCACAGCCAGGAGACTCCAGAAGGTGATGGGCTGGCCAGAGACTGATGCACACACAGCAGCAAAAAGAAACAAGGGGGACTTGTCTCAAGTAATTACAAAGAAACAGCAGACACATCAAAATGGTCCTCAGAACTCCACATAGGCTCTACGGCATGTGCATGCCCCCCCACCTTAAAAAAGAGAATTCATGCAAGGACTTGGGATGGTACCTAGCAATTCAGCATCTGCCCATCCCTAAGATCATATCTCTTTATTGAACTCAGGGAAGATCTACCTCCTTGTTAGGAAAGAAGGGAGGAGCAGAGAGCTCTGAGAGAGGTTTTCTGTAACATAAAACAGAAGGGGGCCTTAGGTGAAAAAGATCAAAAAGTGATCTGATAGTGAACACATTTCCTGGCCTGAACGGTGAGATCTAGTGCCCATTGGTAATTGTGAGTATGCAACCAGTGCCCAGTTCACGGCTGTCTGCATTTGGATGATGGTTTTTCTCACTCAGGCATCAGAGCACACAAAGACTGTAGAAAACAGCATCCGTGATGCAGGAATCCATCCTTCCAGCTGTGTGAATAGAGTCTTGTCTAAGGCTTGTATGTTCTCTGTTTCACTCCACGTGTGGCTTTCTTAAAGATTTAAATATCTATGCTAAATATTGCCACTGCAGACAGAGCTTCTATGAGTGACTTCTGAGTGTTCTCCTTTGAATCTCACAAGTATCCAGAGACAGTCATTACATGATTTATGACTAATCAGAGATGAGAACAGATGAGATTCCCTAACCCCAGCTTTTGGATGGAGCACAGTGCTCTAGCATTGGGTGTGAGTCCACATCTCACTCACCTGGATACTGCTCTTATCTAGCTCATGTTAACAGTGCTCATAGAATACAGACAGGGAGGACAGGACTATAGTCATTTGCTAAGAAACTGTCTTACTACATTGCTCTCTCCCTCTCTCCGTTGGCAATATGTTTGGTCTCCTAGAAAGTGAGGGCAATTAATATTGTCTAGTCTGTCTAACTTAGAAGTTGTAATGATGTTCATATATGAAAGAGGATAACATTAAAAAAAAAGAAAATGCTCAGGGCTGTAGAGATGGCTCAGCAGTTAAGGCACTTGTCTGCAAAATCTAATGACTCGGGTTCAATTCCCCAGAACCCACATAAACCAGACCCACAGAGTGGCACATGTGTCTGGAGTTTCGTTGAAACTGGAGGTCCTGGGACCTCCATCTCTCTCTCAATCTCTCTCTCTCTTCCCCCTTAAAAATAAATAATAAATAATATTTAAAAAAGGAAAATGTTCATTGTGAGACATTTAAAACAGACATAAAGATGTAACAGAGTATGAGTTTGAGAGAAAACTTTCTTCCAGAGTGAAGTCCTTTACCACTATTGATAGTCCACAAACCCAGGTATGCATAAAGTCTGGAGTTCACCCTTACAAGGTCTCTATGTGCAAAGTGAAAATAAACCGAATCTGGCCACGCAAGAGAAAAGAGAAAGGGAATATATGATACAGCAGGTGTAAACAGTCAGGCTTTGTCCTTTGAAAAGGAAATTGAAGGCAGGTCCTAGGCCTAATGTCTGTAATCCACAGTGAGGAATGAGGGAAAGCGTGTTTGTGGTCAGTAGACCATATACCAGCTTGCTTAAGTAGATTCAGCTTTCCCTTTCACTTCCTGCCTGGAACTGTTGGGTGTGCTGCTGTTTTGTATTAGAAAAGGCATATTTGAGTTTAAAGGAAATGCTGGCAGTTTAATAGGAGATAAAGGGATCCAAAGTGGCTCACACACACAATAAATGGAACGAGAGGCGACAGACTTGTAATGTGTCTTTAATGTAATCACAACTATGTTCCAAGGGTGAAGGTGTGATCTCAATTTGGATGGATGCACATGACTTTCTCATTTGCAATCATCATTAGTGGGCTGTGCTCACCCTGTTGAAATGGGAATCTGCCCCGTGGAAATCTAATACCCCCTAATGAAATGAGAGAACATCAATTGTGACAGCAGGGACTTGGCTGAGTCAGACCACCCACGCGGCTGAGTGGCCTGATTTCCAGTGGTCAATACCAAAGATTCTATATTCTACTCTCACTGGGAACACAGCGCACAATGCCTCCAGAGCGATGTGTTTGGAGTGGGGAAAACTGGGTCTTCAGGCTGACTGTGGACTGTGTGGTGTGCTTCTTGGGTGGGTGCTGGGGGTCATTTTACTTCTCCTGAATATGTGATTTATTATGTGGATTTGGTTGTTCTTCCCACTGCTCAGCAAGAGAAAGCTATTTACATTTTGAACGGTACTGGCCTTGCTGGTGTTTCTTACTCTCCTGGATTACTGAGGCTTTTTTATCTGTTTCTGATCACATTCAACCTGTCTCATGGTTATTTGTGTCTGAGGTTTAGTTTCCCCAGCAGACTGTGAACCTTCCAATATTAAGGTCCCGTTTGTAATCATTTTTGTAATCCCTCTTTGCACCTCAGCACAAGGCCTGGCAAGGAAGTGACTTGAATTGTGTTTGGTGAACTGAACTAAAACTCTTAAACCTGCATGCAGGACTCTTCCCTGGATTTGAGTACATAACAGAATTAAATGAATTTTTGGGGCCTTAAAATGTTGTGTTAAAATGTGTTAACTCAAACCATCAGATGACTACTAGCTGTGAGGGAATTCTAGGAGAACCATGTCTTGTTAGACTTTCGGCATAGTTTACAAATAGGTAATCAATTGGCTAACTTTGCTAACTGTGATGGTTAGGTTTTGTTGTCAACTTGATCTTTTTAATTATCTTGGGTGGGTCTCTGAGGATGTTCACAGGAAGGCAGCCTCTCAGTAGGGGGCAGGATGTAAGGAAGCTCAAAGGAGCTGGAAGTAAATATCCTTTCCTGTGTGAGCAGTAAAGGAAGGAAATTCAAGAGACTCGGGAAGCCATTAAGTTTGGGATAGAATTGCAAGACCCCACCCTAGGGCTATATAATGATGAAAAAATTCTCTCCTTGCCCTCCCGCCTGTTTGCTACTGTGTGTGTGTGGTGTAAGTGGTAGGTTTTTCTCTCTGCTTGGACCTGTGAAAGGGGAGCAGCCTCTTTTGCATTCTCAAACTTCCCCTGTATCTATAGCTACAAATAAATCCTTTCCTCCCATAAACTGTGCCTGGTTTGGAGATTCATCCCAGCAGCGTGTGGCTGACTGAGACACTAACACTTCAAACACCATAATAAATGATACTTCTGACTAAACACAGCATACCCCCATGGAAACTTCATTATTAATGTGATATTGAGATTTTGAACACCAGTGTTATATAAAGTCATGAGAATGAATAACAGCTCTTTTCACATTGTGCGGCTCATTTTAGCTTTGGACAAGAGACGATTTTCTATGACTAATCTTCATTAGGATTAAAACACTCATAATGATACTGTTGCTGTTTATCTCATAGGGTTATTTTGGAACTAATTAAATGCTTGGTGTTAAAGTACCTTAAGTCATTCACAGTAATCCTAAACAAAAAGGATCATGGGAAATAAAGATGGAAAACACTCATGTTCATATCTCCTCATACCAGTAAATCAAGGGATGGGAGTCTCACAATGAAACTGGTCTGTTTAGGATTAAAATGTACCTGAGCAAGACTGACCAGCCCATGAGGTAGGCCAAAAGGTGTCTAATTATACAAATTACCCAGAAATCCCCTGTGAACAGCATGCAGTTTTTGATAAGAGACTTGACCCTCTAAGGATATTCCAAAGACAGTTGGAAGCAACTTAAGAGGGAAGCAGCATTAGGATGTGTCAACCTTTTCTGTGACCTCATAGCCCTAGAGCTTTTTGGTAGTATCCTGGGAAGTAGAGCTTACAACAGAGATAGGAACAAATAACAGACATAGGAAAATAATTTTATTGAAATTTTTTGAGACTCTGTGTTAAGCTCTATTCTGGGATTCATGTAACAAAGTGTAACTCCAATGGGGAGTGGAGGTTCTTTTCCTGCCTCACATGTGATACTGAAAGACCTGGAATACAATGAAAGTTACAGAAGATATAAGTGGGTTTGGTCACACTGAACTGGCCACACACAGCTGAAGCATGGGCAGTCCTGGTGAGTGCCGTGTCCATAATAGAATAGTTTTATAAAAGAAGCAACAGGCCAGCAACTTGGAGCAGAGGGAGTTAATGACCTTGACTGGAACGCTATTGCATCTTTCTTGAAGGCAGCAAGGTGTTGTCTTTGAGGGAATGGGTATAACATGTACTTGGTATCAAGGGCCAGTTTTGAAATAACCGAAGGGACTTGGAGTGCAGTGATACCTTCTGATAGTACTGATGTAATATTGTAAGAGTTGGAAAATTGTATATGGTCTAATGCAATATCAATTACAGAAAATAGAGAGCCTAGTGTAGGGTTGTGCATGGTGCAAGAGTCAAGTATAGGACTCGGAGAACAAATCCAGAAAGAACTGAGTGACTCCATTGTTTCAAGAACGAGAAGATTGGAGACAGCTGTTGATAGCTGGCCAGGGTAGCTTCAGTAGCACGCCATACTTTGAATTAAGTATGACAGCCTGTATGCAGCTACCGTTCAGTACTCATAAGGGATGCTGGAACTCAGAGAGCTTTGGGAAATATTATCTTACTTGTAGGGGGATGAGTGTGTGCTTTGTTTGCTATTTGTTTGCAATACCATTCCCCAGAATCACAGCGTTCTTGGGCTCAGTTAAGTGCCTTCTTATTTCTTAGAAATTACATTTCACAATGTTAAAACAAGATCTGTTATAGATAATTTAGCCCCAGGAAGCTTAAGCCATGGACAGTCAAACAAGGTTTCAGTAACAGGGAACACCAGGCCTCATTCTTTCTTTACCCTGGGACTTTTATTTCTGAGCCAAGGAGATAACACATCTTAATAGCAAGCAGCTGAGTTAACTAGATAAAAGGTTTCATAAACAGTTAGTGAAATCTTGAAATCAGAGAAACCGGAGATTCACAGCCTTCCCTTGCTTGACTAGATCGAAATGTACATCAGTGGAAGCAACAAAAGGAGATGGTGTGATACTCTG
Organism: Zapus hudsonius; assembly: GCA_004024765.1. Classification (NCBI taxonomy): domain Eukaryota; kingdom Metazoa; phylum Chordata; class Mammalia; order Rodentia; family Dipodidae; genus Zapus; species Zapus hudsonius. The sequence continues at coordinate 7,851 of PVHP010053109.1, forward strand.
TGATACTCCCATGATCCAATGCACAGGTTTCAATTCCTTTGGTCCATGGGTTTGTACTGAATTCTATGACAGTTTCTTCTTAGCTCAGGTCTGGAGATAAGAGACGCTAAAGGAATCAATCTGGTAAAGTGAAATTAATGATCTACACAACAAAGTTTGCAATAAACTAATGAGCATACAGAGCTAATATAAGCTTGTTTTTACATAGTATCAATAGCTTAGAATACAAAACCTAAAATGTTTAAATCTATGGGTAAATAACAATAAAAAATATGTGAAAAACTGGGCTGGAGAGATGCCACAAAGGGTAAAGTGAATATTGTGCACATAGTGACCTGAATTTGCATCACTATGCAAGGCATGTTGACAGATGCCTATAGCTCCAGTGTTGGGGAGGCATAGATAAGATGAGCCTGGGACTCACCAGAGCTAGCTGAGCTGGTGAGCCCTAGGTACAGCTAGAGACCCTGTCTCAAAGAATAAAGTGAAGGGTGACTGAATAAGACTCTTGATGTCAGCTCTGGCTCCCACATGTCTGTGTACATGCGTGCGCACGCGCACACACACACACACACACACATTTTCAAGTATGCATACATGTGCTCTATACACATACACACACAAAAATAAGTATGTCGATATGAATACACTGGCCTGCGGTGAAAAAGCAGTACTATAAATCATGGCAAGTGTTTGGTTACAGGAAATGATAGACAAAGATAAAAGGGGGGAAAATCTACTTGTTGAGAGAAAAGGACTCAGAACCTTTGGAGGAGTTGACTTTTGTGAAGGACCAGGTTGACGTGGCCTTGGGAGGGATTACAGCCTGTGACACTAGGTTAGGAGCCTTATTTTTGTGAACTGCTGGCTTCCAGGTTGACCACCCATAAACAAAAGAATTTACATAAAGTGTAAATTCAAGAAAATCCCAATTACAGTGGCAGCAGTCATGAAAAGGGAATATCAAAGGAAGTATCAAGGGGGAAATGATTGATTCTGAACAAAGAAAAATTAAAGATCAAAAGCAGGAAGATAAAGGAAATCATACTGGTTTTGGACAAAGACTACATGCATTCAAATCCTATAAATAGATAAAGAGGGAGCAGTTCTCTGAAAAAGTTAATGAAATGGAGCAACAACTGAGATATGGAAAATAATGATTATGTGACAGGGGGAATAAAGCCAGTCAAATGCTACCACATCAATTAAGGAAACAGCAGGCTTCCAGAGCAGAGACAAAAATAATACAACTTCTGAAGATCCAACATTTACAAGACAACATAAAAGAACCAAGAGAAACATGTGCTTTTCAGTACTAATCTGTTCCTACATGAAATATTATCACCAAAAATTCAAAAGTATGAAAACTCTTCAGATTGCAAAGTAAATTCTTCAAAGCTGCAAGTACTTCATCAGAACAGGTTTCTTTCTCCTATGTGACCTCAAAGCCATGTGCCTTCTTCTGTGAGTGATGTCATCAACTCTATAGATGGCAAAAGCCTTCAGTGGGAGCACAAGGCCCAAGGTCCCTACCTTCACTGAGACTCTTGTTGTCTCTCAGTTTCTATTACATCCGGTGATTATTTAACCATGCTATTTCTGGCTTCTCCCTCTGATTTCTGACACTAATGAGTAATCTGTCCTCAGCATTTGTCTCCAGACACACCTGCTGAGCACACAGTTGGATGAACAGTTGGACTGAAGGATTCGGTGTCCCTGTCGACATATTTCTTTTGTTTTTTTCCCCAGTTACCATACCAAGAAAGGTACTAATGTTCTTTCTGATGTCATTAATTAGCTCTGCTTGAGTGATTGTGAGTGGCACTGTTAGAATTGTGTTCTCAAATGTTCTCCCTTCCTTGTGTCCCATATGTTTGTTTTGACATATGCTTATGTTTCTAGGTCTCCTGTGCCTAACAGAGTGCTTGACATACTGTCAGTACCGAGAATGAGCACATCCTCTGTACTCCTTCCTCCTTACTGAAATCCACCATGAACATTCTTGCCTCCAACTGACCTTCTATGTCCCTCTGTCAAGGTTTTTCCCTCTAACACGTGTTACCTCTCAGGATTTTTCCTTATGTTTCCCACATCCTATTTTGTTTTTTATCCTTCCTTACTTCATGTTCCCTTTTACTGTTTCATACTTTTTGGAGATTAATTTATTTCTGGATAGATGACCTCAAGGAAAGCAAAAACAATGAATGACATCTTATTTATTGTTCTCACTTCATTTCACTTTTAATGAGTTTCTCTTTAAAAATCTAAAATTCAAGTTGATTGAAAAAAAAAAAAACCATGGAAATGTTATCACTTTTTCCCTACTTTTCTCACACAACTTTTCAGTTTTACTATACTTTCCCCAAGTTTATTATAACAAGGTGTGATGTTTAATCAGGACTGTCAGTTTAACTGCATCTAGAATCATTAAAGGGATAAATATCTGAGGACATCTGTGAAGGAGATTTTAGATTCAGTTAATTTAAGACAGAAGACCCATCCTGACTGCTGGCAGCACCATCCCCATCCCATGGGCTGAGTTCTATAAATCAAGAGGAGAAAGCTCTCTCTTCTTGACTGTGGATACAGTGTGACTAGCTACTTCATGCTCTAGCCACCACGATAGACTATGTGATCTCTAGAACTGTAAGTCAAAAGAAACTATTCCCTTTCAAGTTGCTTCTTGTTGGGTGTTTTATCACAGCAACAAGGAAAGTAAAGAATACATCAAGTACCTCCATGGCTGCATCTTTCCTCTTTGGATTAAGTTTAGTTTGAACCACTAGTCTCTGAGTATAGAAAACTTAAAGCATTCAGGAAATTTATGTGAAGGGAGTTACAGAGTAACATTTATGAACCTCTATCAGAGCTTTTCACCTCATCTAACATCGCTGCCCCCCACTGAGTCTACTATGTATTCTCTTTTTTTTTTTTTGTTTTAAATTTATTGTCCATAATGAGTTACAACATTTAGTGGGCAAACAATGAGTTGTTATCCCCAATTCCCCACTGCCCTCCCCTCCCCCCTCCACTGGCTCACCTCCTCC
>PVHP010053110.1:0-10885 GCA_004024765.1 Zapus hudsonius
ACACTGCACCCATTGGATTAGCTAAAATTCTGGGCCAAGAGCTGCAGTAGGTCCAAGTTCACCAAAGGCAGGACATTCTATGGAAATACTCAAGATGCTATTCATACTGATACTAAAGTCCTCATTACCTGCAGGATGAAATCCAACTTCTTAGCTTGACATATGGAAGTCTTACATGATCCTCCCAAAATGGCCTCCCACCACTTCCTTTTCTCAACACATCCTACTGAAGTGATCGGCACTATGTATTCACATGGTGTCTTTTCCTACCTCCTGGGAGTCCCTCCACCTGAGATGCCCTTCTGCCCACCTGTCAAAATCCACTAGGGCTCAACTGAAAAGCCTTCTCCTGAGAAGGCTCCTCCCACACCCTCACCAGCCTTTAGTGCTTGGAAACCCCGGCAATACTCTATTCCTTCTTTACAGCATTTGGGTTAAGATGCCCATCTTTCCTGTTAATCACCAAGAACTTGAAGGGAAAGTACCAAACCATGATCCTTGGTTAATATGTGCCCCATGCAAAGCCCTGCTATGGCCCCTTCTACTTATCAACTCTTGAACATATAGAATGCATCACCTCATTTACCTGGATTCCAATCCATTAACCACTCGTGACTCACCACTTGTGCAACTTGGTGCATGCTTCTTAAGCTATCAGCACCTCGGTGACCCCATCTGTAAAATGGGAGGATAATAGTCTTGCCTCTGTGGACATCTGTGAGGATCAAAGACATTGGCACACAAATAGTATATGGTAGCTTCCTGGCCTATAGTAAGGGCTCAAAATGCATAAACTATTATTTTTATTATGACTGCAATAAATATTGTTCACCCCACCCAGTGACAGTCACAGGTGCCAAACACAGTTGATAAGGTGGATTTAAGGTCAGGTCTACTCCAGCCAATAGTGTTGATTTTTGTGCCTGATCATAGACTTTAGAATTGTTGCTCAGACAAAATAAAAGTACCTTTGATAGATTTATTGAACATGTAAAGACTGAATTAGGTAAGAAGCTTAAGGGTCTGGGGAGATGGCTAAGAGGATAAAGCACTTCCCAAACAAGCAGAGTTTGAATCCCTACCTGCCACATAAAAGCTGAATGTGACAGCACATGTCTGTCATCCCAGCACACCTACATGGGAGGCAGGTGAATCAGAAGCACAAGGCCCAGTGAGCCTGGCAAACACAGTGGTTATCAAGAGACCCTGCCTCAACCAAGACGGAATGAAAGGACCAACATGGAAGTTTTCCTCTGACCTCCACACATGCACTGTGGCGATGCACGCCCTCACTCACATGCCTGAACACACATCATACACTCACAATATTAAAAAAGTAACTAGCCAAAGGAAGGGTAGGAGTGCTTACAATGCAAACTTCCAGACACAAAATGGCCTTGATACTCATGACTTCTCAGTGCCTGATAATACCTACACATAAAGGAGGAAAAGATGATGACACCAAAACAAATCAGAGACTGATTGAGAGGGGGAAGAGATATGGGGGAGTGTGGAGAGGAAATCATAATGGTGTATGGTCTATAATTATGGAAGCTATCAATAAAAAGTTTTAAAAAGTAACTAGCTTAAATGTTCGCAAGATGTTTGATGTTTAAAAAAGTAGCTAGCAATAAAAAGTTTTAAAAAGTAACTAGCTTAAGATGTTTGTGGTAAAATATTAGAACCTGAAGAAAGCTTTCAGATCATTACCTCTAAATTGCACCCCTCATAAAGACACTCAGGAAAGTTGGGCATTTAGAAAAATTGCTGAGCAGCCACTAGGTAGGAACCGTTGGCCTTTGGGTACATTAACACAATGCAAAATATATGGTTCCCACCTCAACGAGGTTATTGACCAGCAGGAAACTCCAAGTCACCTGACCTGAGAGGACATGAACTGTGCTGAACCAACAGGTTCATCTACTCTCCCTGCACTCTGGATTATTGATCAGAAACTGCCTTTCATTTCTTACAAGGTTGTGGTAAAACAAACAGTTCAGTTTGGCTTAGAAAAACCAGAGGAAAAATACTTTGTAACAATGCTCATATCACAGATATGAATTTCCTGTAGCAAACTTGATGGACCTGAACATGCATGGAAGGAGTAACATTTTTCAGGGTTATATATACAATTTACCACCTTCTTTGGTGGGCTTTAAGGAAAATAGCATATCTGCCCAACGGGTGTGTACAGCAGCCTGAAAGACCCTTTCCCCTCTTTTCCTTTCAGTACCCTTCTCTGTGGATTCCTCCTGAGTACCTATCTAAGGTCCATTGCAGAGGAACCGTGCATGTGCTAAGTAAACAAACAGAATGATGGTAGCAGAGTAAATCAATGATAGCCTCATATGCTTGTGATAAAGTCTCATACTTAATCTCCAGCTTTTGGGTAGTGGGGCCTTGCTGGAGAAGGTGTGTCACTGGGGGCGGGTCTTGAGGTTTATTAGTCCAGCCCCCCTGGATGTTCATAGGGTGTTCTTTCTCTACTTCCTCCTTGATGATATGGCAGAGTGATGGCCAACTCTCTGCTCCTGCCATGATTTTATGGCCATGATAAAACTTTCTCTAAAGAATAAGCCGAAAAAGACACTTTCCTTCCATAAGCTGCTTCCAGTTGGAGGTTTTATCCTAGCAATGAGAAGGAAACTGTACACATCTGAACCATACTCTCCAAGGCGGGGGGAACCTTGTGGAAAGGGGGGATGAAGGAGTGTAACAGCAGGAGGATGGGGAATGGAGCTGCAGAACGCTGTCTTCTGGACTCAAAGCAGATTTCCTGCACATGACTGAGCTAGTCAATGTCTTATCATAAATGAGAAAGGGGTCCAATGAGACCCCATACCTCCCAGAATAAATAATGGAAACTGATGAGAGCTAGGAAGGAAGAAAGTCATATCCTTTGTGGGAATGGCCACTGAGGATCAGCCGTTCTCCAGTAAAAGACCTCCCACCCATGATTACCAAAGCAATCCTAATTGAAATCAGTGGGTCAAGAAAGAAAGAAAGGAGAAAGAAAGAAAGAAGGAAGGAAGGAAGGAAGGAAGGAAGGAAGGAAGGAAGGAAGGAAGGAAGGAAGGAAGGAAGGAAGGCACCGAAGCAGGATGGAAGGGGAAGAAAGGGTCACTGTGGGGAGTAGGACCAAAGCGCATTGTATGCATGTATGAAATTATCAAAAATAAATTTTAAAAATAGAAATAAATATACTAGAAATATATTTATAGTGCATCTGTGTTGTTGTTAGCTTCTCAACCAAAAGCAGTCAATGAGAGGAAAGCTTTTATTTTGGCTTGCAGTCTTAAGGGGAAGCTTCGTGATACCAGGAGAAAACATAACATGAGCAGAGACTGGATTTCACCTCTGGCACAGCAGATGGAGGACAGTAGCAGGAGAGGGAGCCAAACTCTAGTGGGGAGCTGGCTATAACACCCTGAAGTCCATCCCCAACAACGCACCTCTTCCAGCAAGGCTCTACCTCCCAAATTTCCATCTGCTGAAAACCAAGCATTCAAAGCAGATGATTTTACGGAGAATATCTGATACAAAGCACCACAATCAGCATAAGTAGGCATTTTCAGGGGCTGTGCCTTCTCCCCCAGCCCTGAAAGCCTTGGCAAGAACTATCAGAACCCACCTCTCCTAAGCTCTGGAAACCAGGCAGAGATCATAGTGGCATTTCCCCTCAGGCCAGTAGCCTGCGTCCCAGAGTGGCTGTCTGGTTCTGGGGAGAATTGCCTTCATCCACTTTTATCTGACTGGATTTCCCAGAAGGAATTCTGCAAAGGCTTCCTGTGCTTTATCCAACTCAGGATGCAAGGCTATTTTTTTCTTAGAAACAAATGACAGCCAAGTAAATAAGCCACTGGTACCCAGAACAAAACCAACAATAGAAATACTAGTGCCAGGGTCACAAAACCTGGGAGGAAATTTTAGGGAGGAAGAAGAGCATTAAAAAGTGACATCAGGCTGAGAAGATTGCTCAGTGGATAAAATGTTCACTGCTCAAGCTGGAGTACCTGAGTTCAATTCCCAGACCCCACAAAATGCATGAGCTGTAAGGCAGTGTTCTATAATCTCAGCAAGATGATATTAGTGCTTGTTGATGTAGAAATGGGAACTTGAGACTGGAAAACTTCTTGGAAGCTTGCGACCAGGGCAGCAAAGAACAGCAGAGCAAGAATCCTGACTGACCTAAAAGTTGTTCTGACTTCTGCATGCTGGCTGTATTCTCTCTCTCTCTCTCTCTCTCTCTCTCTCTCTCTCTCTCTCTCTCTCTCTCTCTCTCTCTCTCTCTCTTTCTCTCTCTCAGAATAAATGTCATAGCCATTCGTTTTAGTTACATTCATGTAGCTGGCACAAACCACATCACCAAAAGCAGCTGATGGGAGAAAGGATTTATTTTGGCTTACAGTCTTGATGGCAGGGAGAGCAGGCATCACCTCCCTGTCAACATCAAGTGGACAACAGCAGCAGAGAGTGAGCTGAACTCCTGCAAAGGGGGACTGGATACAACACTCCTAATTCCTCCCCCAACAACACACCTCCTCCAGCAAGGATTCACCTCTCAAATTATCACAAACTTGGATCCAAGCATTCAAAACACATGAGTTCATGGGGTACACCTAATTCAAATCACAACACCGTTGCACATAAAGGTAGCTTTATATAAAAATTATAATTATAGACATTATTTAACATATTTAATATAGTTTTAGTTAATATGTATTATCAGAAAGCAGATGCTTGGAACAGGACACATGCTGAGGAAAGACTCTAAGCTGTCATTTCTGAGTGTGCATCATTTGAGCTAAATTGGCATTCATTCAAACTAGATTGTTTAGGCAGTTAACTGTTGTCTCAAAGACAGCCAAAGACACTAACTGGGAAAGATTAGTAAAAGAAATAATAAGTGATCAGGCATGGTGGGTCATGACTTTAATCCCAACACTTGGGAAGCAAAGTTAGGAGAAAGCTATGAGTTTGAGGCCAGCCTGAGATGACAGAGTGAGATCCAGGCAAGCCTGGGGACAGTGAGACCGTACCTCCAAAAAAACAAAAGAGAAAAGAAAGGAATCCATACTGCCCCCATACAGAGATAGAAAGCACATTCATGCTTCCTGGGAGCTGATAGTGCTGCCAGAAGTGATGCTGATGGGGTTCTGTTTAGTGCATGAACACGTTGGCTTGAGATGGTGGTGATGGTTGGCTGCACACTATTGCAAATGTGCTTAATGCAATACAATTTTAGACTTAAAATTCGTTACAGTGGTGAATTTCATGATATAGGTATTTACCACAATGAAAAGAAGGAGAAAGAGAAGGAGGTGAAGGAGGAAGAGGAGAAAGAAGGAAGAAAAGAAAGAGGAGAAAGAGAGGGAGGAAACAATACAGGCTTCACTCGGGATCATTCAAACTGCTGTAGGCCTCAGTGTGACTCCATATCCAACTCTTGCCATAGAAGTTATGGCAGACCTAAGTGAGTGGGTCCATACCTCCTTCCCCAAAATATGCCAACGCTCCCTAGAGTGTCTCCCCTGAGACCGTGGGTCAGCATGCCAGGCAGTACTATCAACTGACTGGATATGTAAATATCTTTACAACATTTTGGGAAAGATAAATGTATTGCTAATTCCTTAGAAAGGTAAGAGATAAGATGTAAATCTTCGACTACAAGTGAATCCTTATTATTGGAGAATTTAGGGGTGCTTATAAATTACCAGACTGCTTGTATTAGAACTGTAGAAACAGTGAAGGCATTAGTTGTTATGGTAGGCTCCTAATTGTTTTTATAAGTTCTGGAAGACCTTCTAGACCTTTGAAATGTGGTGAATAACCTAAATTTTGTGCCCAGCTTTATATGGGTGGTTAGGGAATTGAATCCCAGGCTGACAGGCTTTGCAAGTAAGTGCCTTTAACCACTAAGCCATCTTCCCAGCCGAATAACCTAGGTTTTTGGTTGGTTTCTAAAGTTTACACAAGATGTTTAGTTACCTGGTTTATGATTTGAAATTTGAGCAGACTCTCTAGATTAAGTAAAACAGAGTTCTCTGCCATAGGACAATAATAATTATTGTTACTATTGTACTAAAGAAAATTCAGAGAGCACAAACTATTTGATTTAGTCTTTTGACTTGAAATAATTATTTAGAAGCTGAATTCAATCTTAAAAGAAATATTGCCATCTGGACCAATGTTCCTGCAGTTTGTAATTCAATTTTGGACTTCAAATGAAAGTAAATGTTTCATTAAAACAACAACAACAAAAAAACACAGTTGGGCATAGTAGTGTATGCCTGTAATCCTATATATACTATATACTCAGGAGACTGAGGCAAGAGGATCTCAAATTGGAGGTGACCATAGGCTATGTAGTGAGACCCTGTCTCGAAAGTTTATTAAGGTCTGGGGAGATTGCTCAGTGGATAAATCACTTGCTGCACAAACAGGAGTTCCTGAATTTGGACCCCCAGAACCCACACAAAAGCAAACCCTATAGCACAAGTGTCTGTAATCCCAGCACTCCTGTGGCAAGAAGGAAGGTGAGGCAGAAGAATCCCCTGGAATCTCAAGGGCCAGCTAGCCTGGCACAGGAAGGAGGCCGGAGACCCTGCCTCAGAATCAAAGTTGAAAGTGAAGACCAACACCTGAGGTTTTCCTCTTCTGATCTTTACACGTGTGCCATGACACAGGCACACCCACCCACACCCATACACATGAATACATACAAATGCACATCCCACAATGATGATAAATTAAAAAAAAAGAAAATCTTACCTCTAGAATTGTTGTCCAAGATCTGGTTTTCTTATTGAAGAATTTCAGCTTTAAAGTTGGAATGGTATATAAAATTTTAGGGTTATTAATAAATTAGAGGGAACAATAAGTTCTATTATACATGAGGTATATGATTTTAAAGCATTTTACATTTTGATGTCTGTGAGTGTTCATGCACACAGCAGGGCACCCATGAGGAGTTGGGAGAATGACTTTGGGTGTTGGCCCACCAGTACACCATGTTTGAGGCATCTCAAACATCTCACCATAGGAGAACCAGGATCACAGATACTTTACACTGAGCCTGGCTCTTACCTGGGTTCTAGGGATTAGGGCTCAGGTAGTCTGCCTATGCAGCAAAGTTGCTTACCTGCTGAGCCGCCTCTCCAGCCCGAGAGGTAAGATTTTCTAATTTTGTTGTAGAAAATCAGAGTACATAATAATTATTATATAGATAGGCAGCTAAAGAGAATGTCGGCTGGGGGAGAACTGCCAGAGACATTTCCCCACTCAATAACAACATACAAAGGAGGGTGGAACCGAGTTGACTCCTAGACTATCCAAAATCCCCTGCCCCATGGACTGATCCAGTCTGCCCAAGGAGGAGGATATCCAGCTGATTGGGGACAGGGAAGAGGGAAATTGGGGAACTGGGGATATCAACTCATTATTTGCTCACTCAATGTATCTAACTGATGGATAACAAAGAAAAAAATAAAAAAAGAATGTTGGCAAAAGAGCAGAAAAATTATTAGAAAGATGTATCAGGTAATTAATAAAACATGATACTGCTTTGCTATTTTTTTACATTGTAATATCAATCAACTACTTGAATTTGTTTGAATTTCTTATTGTAAATAAATGTATAATTTTGCCGTATTTGGTATTCATGATTTTGCATGCTTTTGCAAATTGTATAAGCTTCTGTCTCCATAAATCCAGATTCTACTCTGGAAACCGTGTTCTCTGCTCAACTGCACGTGCCAAGTGCCCACTGTCCTACCACCACAATCACAAGGAAACCAAAACGTGGAACAGTTGACCCCTCTGTCCCTGGTTATTTAGTCACTGTACAGGAGGAGCTCGGATTTGAGTGCAAGTCCCGGGCCTGAGTGTGGTCCCAAATCCAGCAGGATCCAATCCTTGGGCATCCAGGGGGAATCTGCCAGCTGGAGTCCCAAGATCCCCATTTTGCTAAGAGCTCCGGTGATTCTGATGCACCCTGACCTTAATGAACCCCTGCCCTGGAACAGAATCTGGATGATGCCAGGCCATCCCCCAGGGTCCTCACAATATGTCAAGATTACCTCGTGCTAATCTGGGGGCTCCTGGGCCCTCGCATAACCTTACCCATCCTTCAGGAAACTGCACCTTCTTTCGCTTTCCGAGGATAGAGAATTACACCGAGGCCAGGTGTGCTGGTGCAGCCTTCAATGGGAAAGGCGGGAAGAGTTTTATGAGTTCGAGGCCAGCCTGGGACTATTGAGTTCTAGGTCAGCTTGGGCAAGAGTGAGACTCTATGTCAAAAAACTTTTTAAAAAAGGATTATATCCAGTAGTATTATATTGCATATGTTAAGGACTGACATTCTATTCTATGTTGCAGCTAGCAAACTGCAGTTAGTTATGACCCCACTTTGCAAACACCTGAGTCTAGAATTTCTCCAATATTTTCAAGAGCAAGTATGGCAGTGAGGCGCCATCTTGTGGAAGATTTTGGGCTCTGCATTCAAATAATAACATGTAGCAAGTAAATTTAGGGTGTTTTGTTTTAGTTTTGGTTTGATTAATAACAGACTAAATTTACTTCTGAAAAATAAAATAAAATTCTGGATAAGTAAAATCAAAAATCTTACATACAAAGCATTCGAACTATTTTTCAGAGTGTAATTAAGAGTGTGAGACTATTTGCAGGAGCACAAGGAGTGCTCCCAGGAGCAAAGGGAGCAAGCATGCATGCTATCCGCATGCACACGTGCTGCAACGCTGAGCTCACCACAGTGAAGCTTCCAAATGATCCTGACCCAATCACCATGCATCATCCTCTAAGGCCTGGACTATGAGATTTTTATTGTGTTTTGTTTTGCTTGGTTTTCTTTTGTAAAAAGAATGAGCTCATATTCCTAAACAATCGATCGCTATGAACTATGTAAAGATATTAAAAAGAAAACTATGTCATAGAAACCAACTGCCATGTCTTCAAAACCTAATAACCTTCTCTCTAAATCTCATGTTGACTACAATTTTTTAGATCGATAATTTTTAAACCAGCAAATACTTAAAACTTTATTAAATTTTTTAAATATTTTATTTATTCATTTTCAAGCAGAGAAATACAGAGAGAGAGAGAGAGAGAGACAGACAGACAGACAGACAGACAGACAGACAACAACAGGGCCATCACCTTGTGGGTCTGGCTTATGTGGGTTCTGGGGAATTGAATCCCAGGCCTTAGGCACTGGAGGCAAGTGCCTTAACCGCTGAGCCATCTCTCCAGCCCTAAACTTTATTAAAATTTTTAATCAGAAAAGTGAGTAAAACTTTCATTTCCCATTGGACACCTCTGCTTAGAGTGAGGAAAGCGCTCATAGTGCAGTAGCACGGCTGTGAAGTAGCCAAAGCCATGCTGTTTATTTACTGGTCTGTGTCCCCTTCATGTGCTTTGTATCAATAAGTCACCTCAGACTTAATTTCAAAACAGAAAACTGCATCTCCTTTATTTTTGAGGTACAATTGTCTGCCTCACCCTTCCAAGTGTCTGGAGACTTTCTGAGTGGCCCCACAATAGTACCATTGTCGTCTACACCTGACCTGCTCTGATGGATGGTCTCTCTAAAATTTACAATAAGCACCCATTTTGCCAGATAGGGTGGCAAATGCCTGTAATCCCCAGCACTCAAGAGGCTGAGATGGGAGGGTTGTCTCGAGTTCCAAGCCAGACAGAACTACACAGCAAGATCCTGTCTCAGAAAAATAAAAAATCAGTCACCCATCTTCAGCGGGAAGGACCTGGAGAAAACAGCAGCTTTAGTTATGAGTGATGTCAACTCAAAGGGGAGGTGGGAACATTCTGGAAATGTTAGAGAGCTGTAGCCAGATGCTGGAGGAAGCAGCCCAGTCCACAGTGGATAACAGCACCTCGGACAATAACCAGGCAGGGAACCCAAAAGCCCATCCCATGCAGTTAGTTTTCCATGAGAACAACATTCTCTCTACAGCTACCCTATCTCTATCGATGGAAGATTATTTTCTTTACCAAAAAAGCATGTTTTCTTAGACTTTGACATTATTATAAATGCAACAAGAATAGGATATGTTATATCCTATTAGGCTTTTAAAAGCCTTGAGACAAGGAAATCAAGCCAAGAACTTGTTACCACACTTCAGTACTTATAGACTTGCCAAATTCCTTTTTTTCTCAATATCCTAAGATGCTTTAAGATTCCTGAGCCTGTCAGGAAGTGGCTTTCCTCACTACACTACTCTTAGCCAGGTACCAGGCTGACTTTCTCCCAAGAGAGCTCTGTAAGTTTGACTGTGATCAATGTTGGTTTCTCACACCTGGCCATATGGGATGCAACAGCACCATTCTCATGAAGTCACAAAGTCTTGGTCATAGATCCAATGTTTCCAGTTGGGTTCTGTGTAAGAGCATATTCCTATTGAACTTATGCATGTAATTCTAATGCCCTGAACATACTCAAATGTAGGGAGTCTGGGCAGCTAGGAAAAAAGTTTCATTTTACTGATAAATGCACACTTTACCAAATCATAAGCTAGCAAGAGGAAAGGAAAGGGGATTTTTGAATCTGTAAAATAAAACATTAAAGGACAAGCAATGCTCTAATACAAAACCACAACCTTCTTTATCAGTTCTTTCCTTTCTGTGTGATTAATTCTTGTTCTTTCTGCTCTTGGAATAGATTTCTCCAAATCATGGAAGTGCCTTCACTGGCAGCCAGGAATTCTTTTTTTTTTTTTTATTGTCCATAATGAGTTACAACATTTACTGGGCAAACAATGAGTTGTTATCCCCAATTCCCCACTGCCCTCTGCCCTCCCCTCCCCAATCCGCTGGATAACCTCCTCCATGGGTCATCTGGATCAGTCCTTGT
>PVHP010053111.1:0-10915 GCA_004024765.1 Zapus hudsonius
CTCTCTCTCTCTTTCTCTTCTTGAAAATGAATAAATAAAATATTTTTTAAAAATGGTTACTGTTATGTATGTGATAGATCAGGAAGGTTTTGTTCAAGACCATAGTAATTGGAATAACCAAAACACGTGGTTTCTGAATACATGCCATTATATTAAACAATGCATACAGAACATATGCCTTATAAACCACACATGGGGAGGGGCTTCAAATTGTGGCAGTTTCTCATAAGCCATTCACTAGCAATGACATTCTGCAAAGCCATCTCTCAAAGTCTAATGGTAGCAAGGTAGGAATGAACATGGTAGCCTTTCAGCAGAATACAGGCATGATACCTGAAGTGTTCTGTGTTTTCAGATGCCTTGCTAATGAAAACACCATGTAAAAGCTTATGACAATTTTATATATGGCAGGACCAGCAACAAAATTTATAGGAGCTGGGTGTGGTGGTGAATGCCTTTAATCTCAACACTCTGGAGTCAAAGGTAGAAGGATCATTGTGAGTTCAAGGCCACCCTAAGAATTCACATAGTGAATTCCAGGTCAGACTGGGCAAGACCCTACCTTGAGAAACAAAATGAAACAAAAATTTAAAAAAAATATTTGTAAGCCGGGTGTGGTGGCACACTTCTTTAATCCCAGCACTTGGGAGGCAGAGGTAGAAGGATGGCCATGAGTTCAAGGCCAGTCTAAGACTCCATAGTGAATTCTAGGGCCAGCCTAGGCTAGCGCGTGACCCTCCCTTGAAAAAAAATTGGTAGGATAAGAAGGATCTGTAAATGAAGATCCCTTGTTCAGGAACTATTCTGAATTTCATGATAGAGAAGTAAACCAAGCATACACTGGGCCCTGAGAAACAGCACGAGTTCTGGCCTGACTGTCAGCCCTAACTCTGAGTGACAATCTGTTCAGTTTCCATAGCTGACACACATGCCACTTTAGGCATCTGGCTTCACCTGGGAACTGGGGGATCAAATCCAGGCCACCAGGCTTTACTAGCAAGTGCCTTTAACTGCAGAGCCATCTCTCCAGCCCTGTTAATGACTTCTGTAAAAGACTTAGAATAATCATTTAATTATAGCTTCTGTATGACCTGTGGATTTCATTTATCCTCCTAACCACTAATGGTCATTAAGCTTATCTGTGGTTTGAATATAAAATGTCTCCCACGGGCTCATGTGTTTAAACACTTGAGTCCCAGGTGGTGGCGCTGTTTAGAAAGGTTGCAGAACCTTTTGGAAGCCAAGGCTTGCTGGAGGAAGTTGGTTACTGGGGGCAGGCCTTGGAGGTTTGACAGCTCAACCTCACTTCCTGCTATTCTCTGCTGACACTGGTTGCAATGTGACAAGCTGGCCTGCCTTGCCTTCTGTCCCATGATGGAATAGCTTCCCTCAAACTAAGCCACAACCAATTAATTCCTTCCTTAAGTTGCCTTTGATCAGTTATTTGGTCAGAGCAAAGTAATTGTACATATACATATATACATACATACATACATACATACATACATACATACATACATATTGATCGTATTAGGAAATAAAATCATAGAAGGGCTGGGCATGGTGGCTCATGTCTTTAATCCCAAGCACTCAGGAGGCAGAGATAGGAGGCTATAAATTCGAGGCCAACCTGAAACTATATAGTAAATTCCAGGTAGCCTGGACTAGAACTAGACCCTACCTTAAAAAAAAAATAGAGGGGAGACTGTATGCCTTTTTTTTTGTTTTCCAGACTGAGTCACAGAAAAAGTTTTATTTATGATAAAACTAAATTGACAAAAATTGTAGAGTGTGTGTTTTGACATATGTGTACACTGTGAAGTGATCACCTGTTCATTAACATATCAGTACTTCACATTCTTTTTTGAATGACCAGAACACTATGCATAGCCTTAATGAAAACATTAAAGTAGGATTTAGTATAGTTATAAATTCTACTCAACCAATTCATAACTATGTCATTATGCTTCATGCCATATTGAAAATGGTTTGAGTTTTCAAACTTCTTTTTTTAGACAGACAGAGAGAGAGAGAGAGAAAGAGAGAGAGAGTGCACCAGGGCTACCACCTTGTGGGTCTGGCATATGTGGGTACTGGGGAATTGAACCCGGGACCTTAGGCACTGGAGGCAAGTGCCTTAACCGCTAAGCCATCTCTCCAGCCCGAGTTTTCAAACTTCTTAATGAACCATCACCTTCAAAGAACCTCAGACAAGACCATCCCTTGGGCCTGAATCAAGCAAGGAGGCAGACGTGGTCTAGGTTCAGCGTGGGGTTAATTCATTTAGACTTCACCAACCTCAGAGCAGTGGCAGATCTGAAGGAAGATAGTCTCAACTGATCTGCATTAGACTCTTAATTAGATTACTCCCATTTGCTGTAGCTAGACAGGAATTATTTAAGTCTACTACCAATTTCCAAAGCTCTGTGTGTGTAACTGAAATTAGCATATACCTTTTTAAAAAAATTTTCCATTTTACTGTTCAATTTTTGATCTGTTGATCTGGGAAGACTATATACGCGTACTCTCCGCATGAGGAGAGAGGTTTTTCTTTTTACATGCATAAATTACATCTAGTACCTTGAGACATTCTGCCTCCTGAGCCACAGCTTAACAGCATTAGCAAAAGCAGTTCAGCCAGAGGGGAATTAAGCAGCAGCTGAGTCAGTGTAATAATTTACACTGGGGAAAGCCCTTGGAATTCAGAGGCACACTGCCCAGCTGGAGAGACAAATCTAATCTCTGCTAATGATCTTTCTCTCTCTCTTTCCTATCAGGGCTCAGCTTTTTACACATGTGCATGTAATTATATATGCACACTCAGAGTCCAGTGAAGCCAAACAGCACAGCACCCAGGATTAAATGACACAGCAAGACTTCCAGGCGGCATCTGGCCTCTACATCCTGTCTATTAAATGCTGCCTGAGGTTCACGTTGTGGAGCTGTTAAGATATTAAGAGTTCCAAAGCATATATTAAAATTCAAACATGAAAAAAATGTCAAAGATGATATGATTTTATTGTGAGACAATAAAATATGTTTGGCTTCTTCAATAGATTAAGTTAAAAATTACATATTAGAACATACATGGACTGCTTTAAATAGTGAAGCTGTTGACAAAATACATACAATAAAGAGTTGTAAAGAAAATATGAATAAAATGTCAAAGAAAAATACCACCCAAGGCTGGAGAGATCATTCAGTGGCTAAAGGCACTTGTTTGCAAAGCCTGATGGACTGGGTTTGATTCCCCAGTACCCACATAAAAGCCAGATGCAAAAAGTGGCACATGCATTTGGAAATCATTATTCATTCTCATTCTCTTTCTCTCTCTCTGCTTGAAATAAATAAATAAAAATATTTTTAAACCTCTTAGACAAAATATTAAATAAATAAAATAGATATATATGTTAATCTCTGGCAAGGACCTGGAATTCAAATAACCATTCTCAATTGTTCTGGGGGTGTCGTTCAGTGGTAGAGTGTTTGCACATCATGCATGAGGCCCTGGGTTCAGTCCCCAGTACTGAAAAAAAAAAATTAACCATGAAGAGCTAACACCCTGCTATGAAAATGCAGAAATCGTGCCTCAAAAATTCCTTTTTATAGTTATGCTCCCTCCCCACAAAATCCTGTGTTGTTTTTTAAATTACAATGCATAATGTTCTTCACATTCTGATGAAATTGTAAAGAATATTTAATAAGCACATGTATTTTTAGACATTGCAACTTACAAATAGCATAAATGATTTAAAAAGGACAGGAGCACTTGAACGGTTACTAACTGCTGCTTTGCTGAAGTCAGTAGAGAGGGGTGGGCTGGGAAGTCACCATCTGGGGCTCTAAATGGTAATCCTGCTCTGTGGTAATGGACGGAGGACTGAGCCATGAATCTCCCCAAGGAGATGGCATCTATCAGCGCAGCCAGCCATGGGAGGGACTGAAGAAAACCAGCCCAGACAAAGGGCTCTGCTACAGCAGAGACACAGCCCCATTGTGCTTTCCAGAGCAGCAGCAAGACACACACCTCTCCTAGGCAAAGTCCTAAATTTGGGAAAAGATAAAGAAGATTTCACACACAACTGGAGTGGAGTTCAGGATTCAAGGAACTCTGAACAAATCAACTCAAGAGCAGAAACAATAACTTTAGGTTCATTTCATCTATTTTTGGTCAATTTGCAAATTATTTCTTGGGGAAAAGTGGTGATATTACTTATCATAAAGTGAGAAGTAATAAGAAGTTAACCTGGTAGGAAGTTATATAACTTTCTGTACATGTGCTCATGTAGACTTGCAGAGACCCCAACAAGGTTGCCTGGTGGCTGGTCATCCTCTCTTCTGTCTCACTGCAAGCCAAGAGTGCAGCTCAGCAGCCTCAGACTCTTGCCTCACAAAGGGACACTGATTTTTTGTTTGTTTCTTTGTTTTTGTGGGGGTTTTTTTTGAGGTAGGGTCTGAGGTAGTTCTGAGGTAGCTCGTTCTCCAGACTCCATCCTCCCTCCTGTCTACTACCCTTAATCAGAACCAATTTACCTCTTTATGCTTCTTTATAGTTCTCTGTCCATCAGAGGACAAAAGTCCAATCTGTCTTCTACATCTTTCACCAGCCCTGACGATTTCTTCCTCTCCCAGAGTTTCTGGTCCCTTTCACCTATATATGTATGTGTGTGCACCTGCCTCTTTGTCTGACGTTCTCCATAACTCTTCCCTGCTTGTCCATCCTGAGTGGTTCTTTCCCTCCTGTGTATTTCAAAACTCCATGCTTATCTTCTCTCAAGAGGTTCTACCACTGCATAATAGTTATTAATATATTTCTCCTCTAGTAGATCCTGAGTAAGGATACACTGTATTTTTTTTTTTTTTGAGGTAAGGTTTCCCTCTATCCCAGGCTGACCTGGAATTCACTATGTAGTCCCAGGCTGGCCACAAACTCATGGCGATCCTCCTACCTCTGCCTCCTGAGTGCTGGGATTAAAGGCGTGCACACCCACACCGGCTAGGATGCACTGTTTTGTTCATCCTTGCATTATGCTCGTTGCTTAACATGGGACCAGTACCCTAGATGATTAGCAAAGCATTTTGTTGAGTTAGTGAATGAGCCAGTAGAACTATGTTTTAAGTGACCACTTCCTAGAAAAGGGGTTTTGGTGTAGTGTTGCTCTTTGCTGGTAAATCTGAGGAGTATCTTTCTCACAGTGAGAAGGGGGTTAGGGTTAGTGGGATGATCTTTTTTTTTTTAATATTTTATTTATTTATGAGGAGAGAGAGAGAGAGAGAGAGAGAGAGAGAGAGAGAGAGAGAGAGAGAGAGAGAGAACACCAGGGCCACCACCTTGTGGGTTTGGCTTATGTGGGTGCTGGGGAATTGAACCCAGGGCCTTAGGCACTGGAGGCAAGTGCCTTAACCATTGAGCAATCTTTCCAGCCCTCTTTACTTTTTTTAAAAATATTTTATTTATTTATGAGGAGACACACACACAGAGGGGATGATCTTTTTTAAAACAAAATTTATTTATTTATTTGCAAGCAGAGGCAGGGAGAGAGGGGGAGGGAGGGTCAAGGGAGAGAGACAGAGAGAGAGAGAGAGAGAGAGAGAGAGAGAGAGAGAGAGAGAGAGAGAGAGAGAGAGAGAGCACATCAGGGCCTCCAGACACTACAAACTCCAGATGCATACGCCACTTTGTGCACCTGGCTTTACATGGGAACTGGGGAACTGAACCTGAGTCGTTAGGTTTTGTAGGCAAGTGCCTTAACGGCCGAGTCATCTTTCCAGCCTGACCATCTTTAAAATTCTGAAGGATATGGCAGGCCTAAACTGAAAGTATTTAAGCAGCATACAAAAAAATTATTGTTTTAACATTTCTAAATGATCCCAAGTCACTTTAAGACTGACTGGAATTCACTATGTAGTCTCAGGCTGGCCTTAAACTCACAGCAATCCTCCTACCTCTGCCTCCTGAGTGCTGGGATTAAGGACCTCAAACCACTGCAAACGAACTCCAGAGACATGCACCATTTTGTGCATCTGGCTTTACATGGGTAATGGGGAATCAAACCTGGATTGTTAGGTTTTGGAGGCAAGCACCTTAACTGCTGAACTATCTCTCCAGCCATCATTACATTTTTTATGTTTTCTTTATTTGAGAGAGAGAGAGAGAGAGAGAGAGAGAGAGAGAGAGAGAGAGAGAGAGAGAGAGAGAATGGGTGCACTAGGGCCTTCTGCCACTACAAACTCCAGATTCATGTGTACATCTGACTTTATGTGGGTACTGGGGAATCAAACCTGGGTCATTAGGCTTTAGAGGCAAGTGCCATAGCCATCTATCTCTCCAGCTCCAAACATCAAATTTTTAAAAAAGAGACAAAGCCTTCTATGTTGCTTAAGCTGGTTTTGAATTTGTAAGCCCAAGCAATCTTCCTAATTTTAGCTTCCTGAGTACCAGGACTACAAGTATACATATTCATGCCTGGCATTCACTGCTTTATTTAGACCTTAAATATTATTTTATTTTATTTTATTTTCACTTATTTATTTGCAAGCAGAGAGAGACAGAGAAAAGAGAGACAGAAAGAAAAGGCACACCAGGGCCTCCAGCCACTGCAAGTGAACTTCAGGTGCACATGCTATTTTATGCACCTGTCTTTATGTAGGTACTAGGAAATGAACCTGGGTCATAAGGCTTTGCAGGCAAGCACCTTAACTGTTGAGCCATGTCTCCAGCTTTAAACTTTAAATATTCTAAATAGAAAGAATACTTGGCACTTCCAAGTTCTAATGCGCATCAAGAGAACTGTGTAATGTGAGCACTGCTGACCAAAGGCATTTTAGAGCAGGTACAATTTCCATAAATACCATGGTGGTTTTGCATTGACCCTGAGAGGTTAGTCCCTGAGCAATGATTCTGATTCCACATACTCTGCAAAGAACAGGAAGAACGGTGGTAAGAGGAGAAAGTCAGCAGCACGATTCCATAAGCCTTTCTCGAGGGTCTGCTACACAGTGGGTCCTGTGTTCTTTACCATATGCCATATGGGGATGAACTGGTGTACGGAGAGCATCTTGTTTACTTTTTCATAAACCTGACATGTTTCATAATTTAAAAAGCAAATAAGAAAATAGCTCCTGCTCTTCAGAACTTGAGTCTAGCCTGGTAGAGAAGATAGTAGTCTCCAGAGAGGAGACAGCTAAAAACACATTAGTCTGGAATTAAGGCAGATTGAGCTCAGTGCTTATAACAGAGCTAAAAAGCAAAGAATTGATTGAGCCTTCCTTTGGGGAATAAGGGACTGGCCATCTGTCTTCACAGGGATATGAGATCAGAAGTTTGAAATTTAGGTGAGGGGATACTTCTCTTGCTGGTGTATCTCCTAAATCCTAAATGATTAGTTTTATATCAGTAACTAACAAGGTGCCCTTGGCTAGTCCACTGGCTTACAGATGCAGAGGCTCCCTTTTGAGCACCTTGGCATGTCCTTGGAACAGAGGGCACTGCTTCTCAATTCCTTGTTCCTCCTGCTATCCTCCACGTCAGTGCAGCTACCTCAGAACCTTCTCGGTCTCTCAGCATCTCTCATCACAGTCAGCCAGTGTTGGACAAGGGGTTCCCCTAAAGTTTCCAATGAGTAATTTCACAGGACAAAAATCTTGAAATTTCCTCTCAGTGCAGTCCTTCTAGGAGGCAGGGGAGCCCAGGCAGCCTTCTCAGGTCTCTCTGGTATACAGGCAGGCTCTTCTTCATCCTCACCCACATACCACCACAGCCCTCATGTCAGAAATAGAACTGAGCTTCTGTACTTCTTTCGTTCCTGGCCATGATTTTTCAGATATTGATAAAGATCATGGTCAGACTGATAACTTCTCTTCCTCTCATCCTTCTAAAAGGAAAGGGGGAGAATGGGGAATGGGGCAAAAAAGGAGGGAAGGAGAGAAAAGAAAGGAAGGAGAAAGGAAAGAAAGGGAAAGGAGAAATGAAGGGAAAAGTAATGAGAAGGGCAAAGAAGAGAGGAAGGGGGTGGAAGGAAAGGAAAGGGGAAGGGAATAAAAGAAGAGAAAGAAAAGAAAGAGATAGAAAATGTTCCATTGGAAGCACAGTGTTTCTCAAAAACTTTAAAGAGCTCTTTGAACATAATTAACTGGAAAGATTTGGATTTTCTCCATTAAAATCAAAAGAAGCTTATCTACAATGCAGCACAAATATTTGCTATCCCAAAATATGAGGCACCCTAAAGTTATTTAGGGGGGATTTGAGGTAGGGTCTCATTCTAGCCCAGGCTGACCTAGAACTCACTCTGCAGTCCCAGACTGGCCTTGAACTCACAGCAATCCTCCTACCTCTCTCTGCCTCCCAAGTGCTGGTACTAAAGGCATGCATTGCCATGCCTGACCCAAAAGTATTTTTAAAATATTTATTTTCAAGGAGAGAGAGAGAGAGAGAGAGAGAGAGAGAGAGAGAGAGAGAGAGAGAGAGAGAGAGAATAGGCATGCCAAGGCCTCCAGCCACTGCAAACAAACTCCAGATGCATGCATCTGGTTCTTTTTGGGTCCTGGGGAATAGTACTCAGATCATCAGGCTTTGCAGGCAAGCACCTTCACTGCTGAGCCATCTCTTCAGTCCACACTAAAGTATTTATATATTGCATAATAAATACTATGTTTGACTTTAGCAACTTTGCACTTAAATGATTTAGAAAAAAGCTACCACTCTACTTCAGGAATTCTGAAGCTGTACCATAAATGACTTGGCTTTGAGCATATACTTAATGTCTGTGGGCTTCAATTTCCTTATCTGCAAAGTAAAGGAAATGAGGGAGAATGATTTCCATTCTGTGAGCTGGGCATGGTGCCTCACACCTTTAATCCCAGTATTCAGGAGGCTGAGGAATTAGGATCCCTGTGAGTTCCAGAACAGCCAGGGATACAGAGTGAGTTCCAGGTTAGCTTGGGCAAGAGTGAGACTTTGCCTCAAAAAAAAAAACAAAAAACAAAAAACAAAAAAAAACTATTATTTTGTGAATAATAAGGAATGACCCAACAAGGAAGTAGAATACCTTATAACTAACTGCTCCCTATTACTGGAAATCTTGACTGGAGAACAAATCTGTCAGAAAAATTGTACAGAAGTTCTTAATTTGGTAAAGAGGATTGAACTAAATGACCTCTACTACATCTTTTAAGTGCAAGATTCTCTAATCTTCCTGGTTAGTTCTGGAGAATGTGAAACAACTAAAGAATTAAATTAACTTAATAGCAAAAGAGAGGGAGGAAATGCCATCCTTTCATAGAGTAAATGTTTGATGTTATGTTCACAGAACAATAACAGGTGTAGCAGGTCACTGTGTAGCCAGGGAAACTGTTTGTCTTGGGCCACGTTGCTGGGAGGCGTAAATAACTTTACAAACACAACTCCCAGCAATGAAAATGCCTGCAAGCCTTCAGTCACTGCAAACTTAACACACAGGGTTTCATTACACAAACCCTTCTTTTTTGGTGTTGTTTTTGTTTTGTTTTGTTTTTGAGGTATGACTATGTCCCTCTCCCTCCCTCCCTCTCTTCCTCCCTCCCTCCCTTCCTTTCTTTCTCTCTTTCCTTTCTTTTTTAATTTTGGTTTTTTGAGGTAGGGTCTCACTGTAGTCCAGGCTGCCCTGGAATTCACTATGTAGTAGTCTCAGGGTGGCCTCAAACTCACAGCGATTCTCCTACCTCTGGCTCCCAAGTGCTGGGACTAAAGGTGTGCGCCACCACACATGGCCTACACAAGCCCTTCTGGTTGATAGAAAATTTTGGGAAGAAAGGCAACAATGAGCTCTCATTTATTTAGGGCATATATATATATATATATATATATATATATATATATATATATATATATATATATATATATATATATATATATATAATATTATATATATAACTCCTAGAGCAGGTGTGCACCATAGGCCTATGTCTTTAGGGGCAAATAAAAATAGTACTTTTGAGCTGCAGAGAAGACTCAGAGGTTAAGGTGCTTGTCTAGAAAACCTAAGGACCCAGGTTCAAGTCCCCAGTACCCATGTAAAGCTAGATACACAAGGTCCTGCATGAGTCTGGAGTTCATTTGCAGTGGCTGGAGGCCCTGGTGTGCCTATTCTTCTCTCTTTCTGTCTCTTTTATTCTCTCTTTGCCTTTATATCTCTCTCAAATTAATTAATCAATTACTACT
Source organism: Zapus hudsonius (assembly GCA_004024765.1). Classification (NCBI taxonomy): domain Eukaryota; kingdom Metazoa; phylum Chordata; class Mammalia; order Rodentia; family Dipodidae; genus Zapus; species Zapus hudsonius. Next base: position 10,199 of record PVHP010053111.1, read on the forward strand.
TTTATCTTACATTGGTACATTCAGTTGTGTTTCAAAAGTCATTTCTTATATTTTAATTTCATTTGAGCTTCAAAAATCCATGTGAGGTGGGCAGAACAAATACTATTGATTCTTTTTTTTGAGGAAAACTAAGATTTCATGAGGTTTAGTAATGTACCCTTTCCTTAATGGGAAATAGCTCAAATCCTATTAAATCACTTTTGACTACCATAAATTGATATATGGGAAATTAATAAAAGAAATATTTTATTCGTGCCCACCCAGGGATGCCAAAAAAAGGAAATATTTTAAAATCGTAATTGGAAGACTGAAAATCCATGAGACATTGTAATTTAAAATCTTAATGATGTGAATTTTGAGGGTCATAAGAATCTGGTTTGTACCTGGGTGTGGTGGCTCATACCTATAATCCCAGCATCCAAAAGGCTGAAGCAGGAGAATTACCATGAGTTTAAGTACAATTTTAAATATTATTATGTTGTATTATTATTATTATTTTTGTTTTTGGAGGTAGGGTCTCATTCTAGCCCAGGCTGACCTGGAATTCACTATGTAGTTTCAGGGTGGCCTTGAACTCAGGTCGTTCCTCCTACCTCTGCCTCCCAAGTGCTGGGATTAAAGATGTGCACCACCACCCCCAGCTTGTGTCTTTTTGTTATTGTGTGTGTGTGTGTGTGTGTGTGTGTGTGTGAGAGAGAGAGAGAGAGAGAGAGAGAG
>PVHP010053112.1:0-10844 GCA_004024765.1 Zapus hudsonius
TGATGTTACCACCAATGTATTTTACAAGTTTCTTGATTTATGACTTTCATTTGCTCTGTTAGTATGAAAACTTCATGAAACAGTTACACGTTAGAACACAGTATTCACAGTAACTCAAATATGGGCTATAATCATTCATGTTTGGTTCCATGATAAACTATCCCTTATTCTTTTTGAAGTGACAGCTGTATTTTTGAGTTACAAAGGATAAGAATTTGGGTCCTCAGATAAGACTGCAACTGCAGATTTGAGGGTCCTCAATAAAGAGCAGAGAAACAAAATCTTAATTTAATAATTTGCTGAGTTTGGAAAGCAGCCAGAAAATTTTGGAATTACAAAACCATAAGGGATCATAAAGACATTTCATTCAATTCTCTTTTATTATCTTGTTATTTCTTATTTTTTCTTTTTTCTGAGGTAGGGTCTTGCTCTAGCCCAGGCTGACCTGGAATTCACTATGTAGTCTCAGGTTGGCCTCAAATTCAAAGTGATCCTACTACCTCTGCCTCCCATGTGCTGTGATTACAGGTGTGCACCACCACACCCAGCTCAATTCTCTTTGCTAGTAATTTTCAAAAATGTCTTCAGTTTTATGCTTGACCAAGGCACCTATCCCGTCCTCATCTTCTAACCATCTCAGTTGTAATTACTGAAGTTCCTTTCCTTTCCTGCTGTCATTGATATATTAAGAGTAAAGACCCATCCAATTATGTTAATTATATGCAAAGAATTTGTTTGCAATCACATTTCTAGACATAAAGTGATGTATCTATGCTGAGCCTTGTAAAATGCACATGATAGCTTGAACTGTACATGATATATTATATAGTGATGGATTGTCATTGGTGAATTCAATTTATTCTACAAATACTGGAAAAGCACCTATTGTAACAGGGACTTTTTTTTTAAAGGTACGCTGAGTATTCGCAAACTAAATGACTATTCCTGCCATTATGGGTTCATATTGTAAGGGGAGGCCATAATAAGCAACAGATGCAATAAGAAAGCTTACTATGTTAGCAGGCAGTATCTTGAAGAAAAAAAGAGAAAGCAGAGAAACACGAGGGGGAATTGGGCCTAGGCAGCATTTCTGGTTTTCTTTAAGAAGGACTGAAAAGCGAAGTCACTAGTCATAGACATGTAGGAAAAGTACTGCACCTAGAGGGGTGATGGATAATCTCTTATCTCTGTTGTCAGTAGAGCAGGAGGGAAGAAACAAATAAACCTCTTGGGCAGCTCTTCAAGGCTTTTGCAGGAAGGATTAACTGAGGGGAAAGACCTTCCTCTAGAGTGGGCAGCCTTTCTGGTGGCACAGAAAGAGGTCCCAGGAAGAAGTGGCCCTTTTTACTGGGCTGTCCTTGCTCTGTGCTGGTGAGTATAGCTATTCTGTTGCTCTCATCCTTTATTGACCATGAAACTCAGGACTGGGGAGATGGCTCAGTGGTTCAAGGCACTTGCTGACAATGGAATTCAGCTTCTTTGGCCTTCCAACATGGATTGAAAATTAGCATCTCTCCAGGAATCCTACAGGCCTTCAACTTTAGATTGGAATTGCTGAGGCATCCAGTCTCGTGCACTGAATGGCTACTGGGTTCTCATCCTCTCCACTGGACAGACAAGATAGCCGTTGTTGGATTTCCCAGCTGTATTGTATAAACCAATCTAATAAACCCCCTTTAATATATATTCATTGTATCAATTCTGTTCCTCTTGAGAAAACCTGACCACAAGGAAGGAAGGGTTAATACTGAGATCCTAGTGTGGGAGGGTTCCCGATGTTCCTGAGGACCCAGGAGTCCAATGTGGCTGCTTCACAATCCTTGTCAGAGGACACCAACATCCTTGTCACCTCAGCTGTTGATGGTCTTTTTTCATTTGGGATTCTTCTGGTTCTTAGTTGGACAAGTGGCTTTCTATTATATTTTGGACATTTTGTGTGTTAGGTTGAAAGATTCTAAAGCCTATATAATCTGACTATTTTGCAGGTTTCAGCCTAACACTGTGATAGTATCTAGTTGTCAGCTGGACAGGATTTAGAAACACCATAAAAACAAATCTCTTGGAATATCTGTTGGGGATTTTCTAGCTTAGATTGAGGTGGACTGAGCAGTACCTGTGAGCAGTACCACTCCATGGGCTGAGGATCTGGACTGTTTAAAAAGGAGAAAGGTGGTCAAGCCCCAGCTGTCATCTCTCTACTTCCTCCTGCTCCTCCCACCATGCTTTCCCCGCCAAGACAGAGTTTATATTCTGAAAGGATAAAGGAAACTTTTTCTTTGCCTGAACTGCTTCAGGCCAGGCATTTTGTCCCAGCAAGGAGAAAATGTACCGATATAAGCCCATAGAATCAGGTTGGATAGATACATAGCTCTCCACTTGGTCCTGAGTAATATTTCCCAGGGAATGCAGAACATGTCAATTTATGGCCACTGGGTGAGCCTGGGAATTTAGCTCCTTGACAGGAGAAGATCTGCCAAGGAATGGGAAGCTCAGCTCTTTTCCGGGCCCTGTTGACCTTGGCAGGGAGAAAGGTCTTGAAAGCAGTTCAGGTTTGTTTTTCCCTGCCTTCGGCCTCATTGCCATAGGCAGAAGTTTAAGTTCAGTTCTCATTATGCGTATAGAATCATCCCAGTGTAGGAGGGAAAGTGGAGGGTCAGCTTATCATTGTCTACTACAGAGTGGTAGAGGTCTGTACCACCCTAATTGCCACCGCTGGGGCAGAGAGACAATTTTTCCTTTGGTGTTTGTCTAGAGGCCCAGTGAAGTACTTTCAGGTTTCCTTTTATACTTATGAGTTCATCCCTTTTCCAGACTTTTTTCTGGATAGCAGGAAATGTATGCAGGGTTTTTTGTTTGTCTTCTTGTGTCTGCTGGTAATTCCAGGATGCAGGTTTCTCTATAACCCTACTCAGCATATAACGGAGACAAGAAAGTCATGAAAATCCTGGGAATTCATTGCCTTACTATTCCTTCCTTAGTCTTCTTCCTTAGCCTAGTTGTCCTGGGTGTGTTGGTTTTATTATGCTCAAGATATTTTTGTTTCTTTGTCTGCTGAACAAGAGGGAAGAAAAAGAAAGGGTGGAGATATTTCGTTTGGCTTGCCCAGAAGTCCAGGCTCTTGATGCATTTTGAAGTTAATGGTCAATAGAACTTTACAAAGAAATTATTACAGAAACAAGCCTGTCTCTTCCTCCAGGATAAACGCATACAGATTCATAGCAGTTCCAACAGCCGATGTTCAAGCTATACAGTACACAGATGGAGGGAAGGGCCTCCTCTTGCTCTTCTATCTGTCTGTATGCTAGATAGTGCACTCAATGCACATCATTCTATTTATTCATCCAATAACCCACTACGTGAATATACAGGTGCCAGCAATTACCTTGAAACAGAGCCAACAGAAAATAGGACCCAATGGTAGGTTCGATGGATAGATATTTTGTAAAGCAAGTGTAGGAAAATGTTCCTAGTGGAATCTATGGGTTAAGTACATCTATTACATATTTATTTCAGCTTTTATTTGTGTTAGAAATATTTCAAATCAATATTGTGAGAAAAATGAAGAACTTTATTGAGTAATCCCCAGGACAACTTTTTTAGATGAGTAAACAATGCTTCTTGCAAAGGCAAAATTAAGATACTAGTTTTTCCAACTCAGATTTCAATAGTTGGGCCTGGAGAAGATGGATCAGCAGAAAGGCACTTGTTTGTAAAACCTGATGGTCTGGGTTCAATTTCCCAGCCATCCTTGTGAAGCCAGATAGGCATTCTTTTGCAGTGGCCAGAGATCTTGGTGCGCCTTCCTCTGCATATGCCAACAAACACATAAATAGAACTTAAAAAAATTCAAAAAGTGGAGACTATGATATATTTCAGAGGCTACAAACCAGTAAGTTGAATGCTGAACATCCTAAGCAGCAGTTATACCTCTAGACCAGGAAGCCACTCCATAGTGTTTACAAATGCTTGAATTATTCACTCATGCTTAGATTAGAAAATGTGCATGAAGTATAGATTTATGCCTTTATTTGAAGAAGAAGAAAAAAAAAACCCAGACATTTCATCCACATTGGCTCTAGATTTACCCCATGACCTTCTGCAGTTCTGAAGAGGTCTTTATTCCCTAGTTTGCCACACTCCTATCCTCTTCCTGATGCTTCTGAGATAAAACAATTTGCTTCCAACGTACTACATTTGTTCTTGTGGTGGCGAACGCCTTTAATCCCGCACTTGGGAGCCAGAGGTAGGAGGATCGATGAGTTAGAGGCCAGCCTGAGACTACATAGTGAATTCCAGGTCAGCCTGGACTAGAATGAGACCCTACCTTAAAAAACAACAACAACAACAAACAACAAAAAGGGAGAAAAAAGAAATAGTTATATTCAAATTCTATCAAAAAATGGAGAAATTAATGCTTTGTGGATGGAACCTTTGATCTTCATTATAAAAGGGGAAATAGCATGATTTAAAGATGAATATTGCATATCTAATCTGTAATGTGGCTCTAAACAGAATACAACTTTGAATACAATTATAAATTATCTTTCCTGATTACTTCTCTATATTAGCCACCTGGGTACATGTTTTTCAGTGGCCCCTGCACTTTGCTATGTTACTTTTGCCTGTAAGTATATATATATATATCATATATACTTATTTGAGTAAGTATAACGTATCACTTATTTGAGTGAAGTGGATTTTCTTTATTTTATCTGTATACTTCATTGACCTCAATGTCAGACTATCTGAAGGCATTATTTTTCTCTCTCTTTTTTAAAGATGGAGTCTCATGTAGCTCAGGCTGGCCTTGTACCTCCCATTTAGTTGAACTTGAAATCCTTATTCTCCTGCCTTTAACTCCCAAGAATCGGTAAATCAGCAAATACTATGTTGTATAAATATTTAAAATTTATTGGGCTGGAGAGATGGCTCAGCAGTTAAGGCATTTTCCTCCAGTGCCTAAGGCTCCGGGTTCAATTCCCCAGGACCCACATAAGCCAAACCCACAATGTGGTGGCCCTTGTATGCATTTTCTCTCTCTCTCTCTCTCTCTCTCTCTGCTTGAAAATGAATAAATAAAAAAATTCATGTCAAAATATTTGGAACTTTTGCAATTGGCAAGGTTTAAATGCCTTTTTAAAAATAAGTTTTATATCAAGGTGAGTTATGATACTTATTTTAATAATGAGGACAAATGATGAAATAAATCTGTAAAATGTTATGCAAATAAAAAGCCTTAAGCATACTTCAAATGATTTACTTTTTCTAATTTAAACTTCTTACACTAATAACCCATTACACTGAATTGAAGATATAAAAATGCTTTCATATATTTTTCCCATTTTAGAATTGAAATCTTGTGAAGTAGTTTAAGCCCTGTCTTATAGACGCTTAGATAAGTCCTTCTGTCTATACCCACAGCTAGGAAGAAGCCTTTAGGAGCTACTATTTTTTTTTTTCTTTAAGAAGATGAAACTAAATGAAAAAGTTTTATAAAGTAAAACATATTTTTGTAAACCAGAGGAGAACCTGAATTTTTAAAAATAAATATATTTATTTAATTATTTATAAGCAAAGACCTATGGAGAAGGGACTGACAAAAAGAATGGGCATACCAGGGCCTCCAGTGACTGCAAAAGAACTCCAGATGCATGCACGTCTTCTTACATCTGGCTTTACTGGGGAATCAAACTTGGGTCTTTAGGTTTTGCAGGCAAGCACCTAAACCACTAAGCAATCTCTCCAGTCCCTGAGAACCTGAATTTTTAAAAACAATATACTCTACCAGAGTAGAATTTTGAGCATTGTTGACATTTGAGAATTCACCTTACCTTCTTCAGTACTCATCATGTGACAGTTAACTCCTTCAGGCAAGTTCCATAGATACCCTCCCCTTCAGTGGGAGGTGTTTCTAACTAGAGTTCAAATCTAGGTGCTAAAACTGATTGGTCAGGTATGGACCAACCAGTTGTCTCTCTGGCTTACCTGGTGGAGGCCTTAAAAAGTCACTGAAACAAAGTCCAGCCTCTTATTCCTGCACATGGTATTTAGGAGAAGGACTTACAGGCCTTAGAAAGGTAAGGCCTTCCCTAATGGTTGGGGTGAGGGAAGGCTCCAGATTTTTCCCACATAAACATTTTTCCTCATGATGGGAGCCCTCTGTTATCTTTGCTTCTTTTGCTTGTTTGGCTGAACAGCATAGATTTTTTTTAAAGCTCTCTCCCACGTGTTCTCTCCACATTGGTGGCTGGAGATCTCCGTAACTTCCCATTCTCTTTCAAATAAAGTCTCCCACTACACCTTATCCTCTGGTGGTCTATAATTTTAATTCCTTAACTTTATAGATAAGAATTCAGGTACTCCTTAAGTTCTGAGTGCAACTCATGACTTAACATGCTTTTGTTAACTGGCCCTGCCATTTGGCCTGTGAATATGGCAAGCTTTGATCAAGAAAGGAAGGTAGGGGAAGAGGTGAGAACAGAAGCTTATCTGCATTTCTCTGGAACCCATTTTAAACTTTGAGCTCTCTTGTGTCCTACCTGATTTGTTAATTTACATGTGTGATGCTGTGATGGTCAGACATCTGCAGGGACCACCCCTCCCCTTGAGTGGGAGGTGTCTAGTTAGAGCTACAACCTAGGGGCTAAAACTGATTGGTCAAATATGAACCAATCAGCTGTCTCTCTGACTCACCTGGGAAAAACTTAAATTAACTTCCCTAGAGGAAACGGGTCTCTTCCCCCACATGGCAACGGAGTAGAAAGACTGCTGAATTTCCAGGTCTTAGGAAGGTAAGGCCTTCCCGACCCCAGCTAATGGCTGGGGTGAGGACAGGCTCCAGACATTTTCCCTCATGAACCTCTCCTTCTCATGATGGGAGCTCTCTATTATCTTTTCTTCTTCTGCTTATTTAGTTGAACAACTTAAGTTCTGTTAAACTCTTCACGTGTTCTCCCCACATTGGTGGCTGGAGAACTCTGTAACTTCCCCCGTGGTGACTGGGAGGCTTCCCCATTCAATTCCCCTTTTCCTAAATTAATAAATTAGAATAAATGTGTAATAAGATTTATTTCTGTCCCTGTGTATAATTCTTTTGCATTAGAGGACACAAACTCCGGGGGGGGGGAACTCTATGGTGAAAAAACATATACAATTGTGCCAATATTTCCCCGTATCATAAATCCATTTCAATGCCACGTACATACATGGCTCTGGACAGTTTTGGGGGAAGTTTCATCACAGCAGTGCAAGTATGGCACAAGGAAGGCGGCTTACAGCATCACATATCAGCAGTACAGAAGTGGCTGCATATCAACACCCAGTAGGGCTGGTCTCCAGGGATACACTTCTTCCAGCAAGGCCCTGAGTCCAAAGTCTCTGAAACTTTCCCAAATTGTCACCAGCTGGGAACCAAGTATTCAAAACACCTGAGCCTATGAAAGCTGTATCTTCCATCCAAACAACCACACAGTCATTATCGAGCATCATTACATTCTGACAGTGGAATAGAATTCTATCTTTCATTCCTGTCCTCATTCTTGACTTAGTTCAGGTATTGTGGTGACCTGAACGATCTCCCTGGCACTCTCCTTAGATGCCCAACTCTATGCTATATTGGGGGTTTCTCCTCACATTGTTTCCATTTAGTTTTATAATGTTTATTACACTGGCTTAGTTTACATGTTTCTCTGTCTATCGACAATGATTACTTTGGCCATTAATCAGGGACTATGCTATTTGCTATTTATCTCTAGTAATTGGTATATAATAAGTACTTACTGTCTACTAATTATACTTTTCATAGTGTAGTCTAAATATGGACTTTCGAGAGGATGGATCCTGGTGCCCATAATATCAGGGTTTTTTTTTGTTTGAAAAACTATAAATAAAACATAAACACAGATTTTATTTATTTAGCCAATCTTCTAATAACTAAGCACCTCTGGACTCCCTACTCTGTGTTGGGCACTGTGGATTAAAAAGCCTGTATTGGGAGGAACCACTTGGAGTAAATAGTTATAAAAACCCAGGGCAGCACTCCTGCCAGGACAGAAGCTTATAAACAGAGTGACCAGTTTTCTAAAATGTTTTGTCCTTTTATCATCGTCACCCTGATAAAATATGCTACACTCATTTTTTGCAGTTTTATTTTTCTTTCAATGTGATATAAAAAGCCTGTATAATTATAAAACTTTGGATGCTGGACAATTGGAGCAGTGCCAGTGTAACCTACTCCAAGCTGTGTGAGTGGGTCAACACTACAAGCTTGTTTAGCTGGGGTCACAGAGGACATGCTAAGGCAGCTATAGTGTTTTCAGGAGAGAGGAAGGAATTCTTTTTATTCTAAATTGCTTAAGAGAGTTCAGGATTCATGGAAAAAAGGGCTAATTTTTACCTGAAGGATATCTTGTGTAGAGGGAAGTATACAAAATGTTTCTAGTCATTCTAAAATATGTATCATTCCATGTTATTTTCTTGTTCTTAAGCATTCTAGTGAGGCTGGAGAGATAGCTTGGTTGTTCAAGCATGAGGACTTGAGTTTGATCCCCAGAACACATATAAAAATGCCTTGTGTGATGAAGCATGCTTGTAATCCCAGTGCTAAGAAAATAAAGACACAAGGATCTCTGGGCCTCACTGGCCAGTCAAATGAGTCTACTGGGTAAGCCAATAAGAGACCCTGTCTCAAAAAAGGTGGATGGCATTCCTGAGGATGACACCCAAGTTTGTCCACTGGTCTACACACACACACACACACATGCATACATGGGCATGCACACACTTGTACACATACCTAAACAGGTATATGTGCACATTCACACCTGCATATACATATGATGTAGTCCCTAACATGGAACAGTCAGAGAGAAAGAGAGAGAGAGAGAGGATGGATGAGGAGATTTTTGAAAAGCAAGTGGACAGAGAGAATACAGGAGGCAGAAGGGTCTTGGAAGAATGGGTGAAGGAAGGTAGGAGGGGAATATATAATATCTCTTCATAAGGGTTTGGTGATTAGTCTGGGCTGAAGTACCCTATATGGAGTAGATAAAGCTTAACTCTAAAACCACAGGCTCTCGCTGGTAAATCCTGGTGCCAGAACCAGGTTACCTTCTACAGTCACTGCAGCCCATAAAGTCAACCAAACAATGCAGGCCATTGCCAAAACACTTGGTCACCCATGAGATCTAAATGACAAGACCCTATTGTTGAAGACACACAGGAAAACATCATAGGACATTGAGAGATCATGCTGAAATGGAGAAGGAAGCCAGCTCCCTGTTGTCTAGCCCTCATAGTGTTGCAAAATGGTATGCAAGATCCTGGGGATAATGGTCACCCACAGTGTGAACAAGCAGGGGATCTTGCAAGCTACAAAATCAACCAGCCAGACAAGGTGTACACACCCGTGCAATAGTGATACACAAGTCATGGAGGCAATCAACTGGTATCTGATTTAATGAGAGGCCCGGTTAGTGGAAAGGAATCCATCCCTGGTACAGAGAACAAAAACAGAAGCCCATCGATAGAAAAGTCATACACTCTAGAGGGAAGCTTTCACTGTTCTTTTTACTAAGTTGAGAGGATACGCCTGCCCAAAGGTTTTCTGGGTGATTGTCCCTTATCCCCTGTGATACATACTGCTCTCACTCATGGTTTGACAATCTGTTTTTTTTTTTTACATATGGCAGCAAATACAGCAAATACCAGGAAGACCCACAACCCATCAGTGCAACAAGAAAAGAAAGCTGAATATTTAGCACTAGTAGGGTTATCTATGTCACATCTGCCAAGTCCCAGGAGGTACCATGAAGGAAGAGGCATATTAAACACAAGAGTGCTGTCTCACTGCTAGCCCAAAAACCTCCTCCAGGGAGAGAGCTGTAAACACTGAGGAGACCCAAAACTCATCAAAGCAGAGAGTTCGAGGATTGAAAGAGCTCAACACTAAAGGAGACTTATAACCTGCCCTTCAAGCCTCAGGGAATTTTGCAGAAGAGGGGGAAAGATTATAAGAGCCAAAGGATGGGAAGGAGTATCCTGAGGCAATGTCACCCTTCAAAGAGAATGACTACTGCATTCATAACCCCTCAGTGACTATCAGTAACCCCACTGAGAAGGATCTCAGTGGAACAAGGGAGAGGGAATTGTAGAAGTATATAACCTAATGGGAATATGACCAAAAGGCAACATATTCATAAAGTTCCCAATCAATAAATTTAAAAGAAAAGAGCCTACTAGGGGTCTGTGTGTTCTCAGCATATGATCTAAAAAACTTCTAAACTTCTAAGCACAACTTTCAAACCTCATTACCTGGCCAGGGCCTGACTTCACCATGGTTCCATGCACCACTGTCCTTAACCAAGTTGCCAACCAAAGCTCCTCACACTGTCTCAACTGGGTCAATCTCTTTGGTTGGAATGACACCTTCTTTTGTTATTTTCATCTATCTAATGAACTTTTGCTTGACCTTCAGCGTCTTCTCTCTGCTGCCCCCTGGAGATGAAATGACCAATATGTATTGCAGTGCATTACCCAGGCCAGACTTGGTCTGCTGGGCTCCAGTGAGCCTCCCATCTCGGCCTCTTGAGAAGTTGGAACATTGTGGCACTTGCCATGGTCACTGTGCCCAGATTCATTACTTCTCCATTTTGAAACCACATTCTCCATTTACTTAGACCAACTCTTGCTACCTTCACTGTTCTGAAATAACATGGCTTCTCCTTCCATCTCTATCTTGATTCTGAGTGATCCTGAAGAATAAGGGAACTTCAAAGTGTTTTGTTTATTTGTTTTGTAATCTTCAGAAGTAGCACAAGGTCAAGAACACAAGAGATGCACAACAA
>PVHP010053113.1:0-10888 GCA_004024765.1 Zapus hudsonius
CACTAACAGTCTGCTGCTAGCACAACTCATAGTCCTCCATTCCATGGAGAATTCCAGCAATCCCACTGAGGATGGCCCTCAGTGGAATCGGGCCAGGAGGAGGGATATGGTGGGACCAATACATGAATTGTATATACAAAGTTTCTACTTATTAAAAAATAAATAAATAAAAAAGAAAACAGAAGCAATCAAATCCTGTTGTACCCACTACCACTGGGCCCAGTGTTCCTCTCTCCAAAGAAAACCATCTTTCACCTTTGATCTCCTGTGTAATTTCATGGTCTTTATTCCTCTGATTATTCCTTCCTTACAGAATCATCCATTCCACTTACTCTACCAGTGAGTGTATCTTGTATCTCCCATATTAAAAGACAGAAAGTAGGGATGGAGAAATAGCATAGCAATTAAGGCACTTGCCTGCAGAGCCTGACCTGATTCCCCAGTGCCCACATAAAGCCAGATGCACAGAGGTGCATGTGTTTGCAGTCTGTTTACTCACCCATTCTCTCTCTGCCTGTCTCTCTTCTATCTATCTCTGCTTGCAAATAAATAAATAATAAATAAATAATCTTATTTTAAAAAGACAGAAAAGAAAAAAAATCCTTTGACTCCATATTCCTGGCCATATGCTTCCCTATCCCTGCCATCCTTCACAGCAGAATAGTCTGCAGTAGTAGTATTGTCACTGCTACCACTTCTTCATCTCACATTCTCTCCATAACCCACACCTTACTCTCTCCCCTGACTAGTGGTCACTCCCTCCTTGCAACATAACACTCTCCCTGATGCTTGCACTGTCTGAGCGTCACTTCCTATTTGTGTTCTTGTCTAGTATGGTCACCATATTTGATTCATTTTTCTTGATTACTGCAGTTCATATTATCACCTGTTTGCAGCCATTCTCTAAGAAGTCTTATCTGGTATGGTTTTCAATATTATCTATACACCTGTCACTCCCTCTTTCTTGCATCAAATCTTTGGACTATCTGGCACTCTCACATGGGTGTTAAGCAAGCATCTCAAACTTATGGAAAGTCAAAAATCATGGTATTCCCTCTCAAAGTTTTGCCACTAGCCTTCTCTTTCTCAGTAAATGTATTATAAGGCTCCAAAGGACATGATTCATGACAAATCAATATGTAACAAAAGATATGTTAATGAAAAACTGTAAGAAGTGTATTTGATAATTATTTTATATGATATAGGAGACTTCAGATTGGAGAACTGAAGATCCAGAACAAACTATCCACATTGTTAACTATCCATTCTGTGCTTAGCTTTGATTAAGTTCAGACAACTGTGTAGAAATATGATTGCATAAAAGTGTATGATCAGGGATGGAAAGATGCTTCAGTGGTAAAAGCGCTTGTATGTGAAGCCTAATGGCATGGTTTCGATTCCCTAATAGTGACATAAAGCCAGATGCACAAAGTGTGCATGCTTCTGGAGTTTGCTTGCAATGGCAAAAGGACCTAGCACCCCATTCTCTCTCCTCCAAATTAAATAAATAAAATATTTTTAAAATATGATCAAATAGTACTAGAGTAAGATAGAAGGAACCCAGCAAGGCCTGTGTTCCAGCTCTTCTAGCATTTCTGTAGAGCGTTACTTCCTTCTAGGTACACGGCAGAACCCCTTTTGGAATGAGGATATAATGATTTACAATCAAACAAGGTAGGTCAGGGAATTTCTGTATGACCAACTCTTACACAGAAAGGGGAAATTATAGTGATATTTCAGATTTCATGGTCATTTTAGCAGTAAATGTTTCTTCTTTCTGTGATCTTCCCTATAGAAGAGGAACTCATTTTTATGGCTTGCCTAGGAGAAGAATAAGGGGAAAGAGATAAGAGGTAAGGAGATCAGAAAAAAGCATTGTTTCTGAGGCCTTCACTTTGGGGTATCATCTTTGAATTCCATCAGCATTGTTATTGTACCAATAGTTGGTACCACTAAGTGGTACCATTTGCTCCTGATAACTCTCTTTGCAACATCCTTGCACCCAAACTATCAACAAAAGTCTTATTTCATCTCTAAAACATAGGCTGAACTTGCCCATTTCTCTCGTCTCTGCACCTTGGCTTAAGCCATTATCAACTATGAGAATAAGCTTCTCACTGGGCTCCATGCTTCACTTTCATTCCACTAAGAGCCATTTCTTAACACAGTAAATAAAATAAAGGAAAGCTTCTTTATAGGTGAATTTCAAATTAAATATATAGAAGGAATGCTGGCTTTAGAAATTTATCAGTAAGTGCTAAAACTAACCGAAGTAAGCATTTGATAGATGTTTATATAGCTTCAAAGAAACTTCACAAATTGATTATTCTTCATAAAGCAAAAAAAATATAAATAAATAAAAGCACCACTTTACATAAGAGACACACTTGGGGAACATTACCTTACCCAATTGATAAAAGTTAACATCACCAATATCGATACAACCAGATCATACATTTCTTGTTATTACACACTAAAATGAATATGAACTTTGCTGAAATTACTGTCCAAAACACACATCCTGAATCTAGTCATGAGTGAAAAAAATAGACAAGTCAAAATTGAGATGGATTCAACAAGTAACTGACCTCAGTTTTTTTTTAAAAAAATCAATGTCAAGAAAGACCAAAATTGCACAGATGGGCACTTCTTGACATGCTTGTCTGTGCCATATAGCAGTGTGTTCTGCACTCTCAGGCCATCAGTTGGTGTAAATTGAAGATGCTTCCTGCTCTCTCAGGATATCATTGGTCTGGTTCCCCTGGCAGCTCCTACAACACCTTACAGCATTACCCAGGCTGCCTAAGTGGGTAATCAACAGCTGGCTAATTGGCTATGAGATCCTCTTAGAGGCAGGGAACCTCTAACTGGTACAGGGACCCAAGGCAACCTTAAATGGGGACCAAGAACCCCATCTCTGTGAGGAAATCCTCACTAATCATAGGTACTGAGAAAACTTACACCCTCCAAAAGCTCACCAACCTAGCAATATTTGTCTCAATTGACCAATAATAATCTCACTCGGGACTCGAAAGCAAGATGGCTGACTGGCAAACATGCCATGTACCTCGGGAAACAAGGTTGAGGGTTTTTAGCAGGGATCTAGGTCGTGGACACAAACTGTGGCTCCAGACACCTCCCAGCAAGGATCCTCACGAATGGAAGCTGCCAGTGTGTACCAGCACTCGCAGGAGGCAGTGAATCCTCTGGAGCCAGCAGGCCGGGCCAGAGCAGCCTCGGCCCCCTGGCTGCCTGAGGTGTTCATTCAGTCTCAACTGGCTTCCCTTGGGTTTCCTCCCTGACCCTCCTGCCCTCTGTCTTTCCCGTCAATCCCGGGCCCTTGCGTGTCTTTTCTTTTCAACTTTTTGTATTTTTCCCTTTTATTTTATTTCTTATATTATTGTTTTTTTCCATCAGCCGACTGTATGTAGCCCCTCCCCCTGGCTTCCGGCCTCCAGTGCACCTGCCCCCCCAGGACATTACTACTCTATTTCCTTGTTTACTTTTTCTTTTCTTTTTTTTTCTTATCTTTTTTTATTCTTTTATTTCTCTGCCGCCTGCCAACCTGGTCTGGGGGCTATTGCGTAGCCCCTCCCCCCAACCTCCAGCCTCCTACGCATCTGCCCCGCTCCTTTTCTGCTCCGGAGGAACCCAACAGCCCTTCTATCTGCGCCCAGAGAACCCACCAACACCAGTTCCAGGGATCTCAGTGGCCTCATTTTATCTTCTGTGCCTCCCCCCACTGATCACATCCCCTGGGCCTGCTGACCACTGCGGGTCTCCTCCCCTCACCTGCCCAATCCGGTGGCCCCACCCACTGTATCCACGACCTCAAGGGTTTCGCTACTTCTCCCCAAGACACCAACCCCCACAGCCCTGACCCCTGACACCGCCCCAGTGCCCACTGCCCTCTGCCATCCTCCATGATCACACACCCTACAGTCGCGCTTGGCCACACCCACCGACCCCTGCAGATATCTCAAAGGCATTCTGCCAACCACCTCAAGTGGAATCGAAGTGGGCAGACATCAACGCAAGAATATTACACCAGCTGAGGAAACTGCACCAAATGACAACAACAACACCACTAAAGAGAGAGAGCAGAAGCAGGACCAGGATGACATGACACTAAACCCTGATCATACTGGCACAGATTCTAAGGAGAACTTAATGTTAGTAATGCAAGAAAAGATGGACCAACATACTGAAAGGGTACAAAGTCAGCTTTTTAGCTTTGCCACCAGGCTTAATATATTAGAGGAGAACCAAATGGACGTCAGAGGAGACATATCAGAACTAAAGACAAGTCAGCAAACTGAAGGTATAAAAAACCAGCTTTCCAAATTAACCGAAGACATCTGCAAATATAAGAATTACTGTCAGGAAGAAGTAATTAAATCAAACCTTGAAATGAAATCACATCTCAACAGGATGATAGAAGCAATCCAAAGAAGTTGCAGAAAACAAATTCCATATTGAAATAATAAGAACATCCCTAGAATTTCTTACCAACAGGATCAATCACTGGAAAAACAGAACCTGGGACATGGAAGACAAATAGAGGAGAATTCAAGAGAAATCAGAGCCTTGACAAAATTCAAAAGAACAAGTGAACAAGATTCAAGAGAAATGTGGGATACCATAAAAAGACCTAATCTCAGTATCATGGGGATCCCAGAAGGAGAAGAAAACGAAACGAGGGGCATAGAAAATATTTTCAACAGAATCATTCAAGAAATCTTCCCATAATAGGAAAGAGATAGTCCTGTACATCTAAAATTGATATGGAGGACCCCAAACAAATTGGACCAAGGAGGAATGCCCCAAGACATATCTTAGTTACAATGCCGAACATTGAGGAAAAAGAGAGTCCTTAGAGCAAGGAGAGAAATGAAACTCACTTATAAAGGAAAACCCGTCAGAATCACATCAGACTTTTCCATAGAAACTTTAAAAGCCAGGAGAGCTTGGAACAAAGCAATTCTAGGCCTAAAGAAGAATGGATTCCAACCTAGATTACTCTACCCAGCAATGTTATCCATCATAATTTATGGAGGAATTAAAGTATTCCTCGAGACTAATCAGCTTTACAAATATTTGAGCACAAAGCCAAATCTTCAATAGATACTTAATGAGATATCCCAGGCAGACAAAACAAACAACCGACACCAGGAAAGTAACAGAAAACAAACAAGGTAACAGAAAAGAGACAGCAGCAACAGCTCAGATACCAACCTCCATATTCTCAACAACATGGCAAACCTCACAGTTATAACTTTGAATGTAAATGAACTCAACTCTCCTATAAAAAGACACAGGATAGCAGGTTGGATCAGGAAAACGGACCCTTCCATATGTTGCCTTCAAGAAACACACTTTATCACTAAAGACAGTAACCTACTGAGAATAAAAGGGTGGAAAACAACTTTCCAGGCATGTGGGAAGAATAAAAAAGCAGGTGTGGCTACTCTAATATCTGACAAAATAGACTTTAAGCCAACAGCAATAAAAAAGGACGATGATGGCCACTTCCTAATCATCAAGGAAACAATGCAGGAGGAAGACATCACTATACTAAATATGTATGCACCAAATGAAAGGGCCCCTCAGTTCATTAGGCATAAATTACTCAAAAGCAAAGTAGACATAGATGCCAACACCATCATAGAAGGAGACTTTAACACTCCACTGTTATCCCTAGACAGATTGTACAAACAACAGACAAGCAGGGAAATCAAGCTGCTAAATGGCATCATAGACAAACTAGGGATAATAGACGTCTACAGAACATTCCACCCCAAGGACACAGATTACACATTCTTCTCAAGTTACACCGCATGGAACTTTTTCCAAAATTGACCATATACTGGGCCATAAATCATCCCTCAGCAAATTCAGAAAGATCAATGAAATCCCCTGCATCATATCAGGCTACAACACATTAAAGCTAGAAATTAACAATGGGAGAGGATCCCAAAAATTCATCAGGTACTGGTGACTGAACAACTCACTCCTGAACAATGAATGAGTCAAACAAGAAATCAGACAGGAAATCCAGAACTTCCTAGAAACAAATGATAATGAGGACACAACCTTTCAGAACTTGTGGGACACAATGTAGGCAATTCTAAGGGGGAAATTCATTGCTCTAAATGCCTTCATAACAAAGACAGAGAGATCTCAAATCAACCAACTATCCTCACACTTAAAGTCATTAGAACAGATGGAAAAATTCAATCCTAGGTGCTCGAGACACAAGGAAATAATTATTAAGATCAGAGCTGAGATTAATGACTTGGAAACAAAGAAAATGATTTAAAAAATAGACAAATCAAAGTGTTGGTTCTTTGAAACAGTCAATAAGATCGACAAACCCCAGCCAACTTAATCAAAAGAAAAACTGAGAATGCTCAAATTAACAAAATAGAAAATGACAAGGGTGAGATCACAACAGATCCTGAAGAGATTGGAAGAGTCATCAGGTTATACTTCCAAAACCTCTACTCCGCAAAATTAGAGAACCTGGAAGAAATGGATAAATTCCTGGACCCCAACCAACTTCCAAAGCTCAGACCAGAGCAGATAAAGATCCTAAACAATCTGATAACAATCACAGAGTTTGAATCAGTAATCAAGAACCTCCCCAAATGAAAAAGCCCAGGTCCAGATGGTTTCTCAGCTGAATTCTACCAAACCTTCATCATAGAACTGAATCCTCTCTTTTTGAAGCTTGTCAGGGACATAGAAAAAGAAGGTAGGCTCCCAAACTCCTTTTATGAAGCTACCATCACCCTAATTCCCAAACCAGGCAAGGATGTAACAAGAAAAGAAAACTACAGACCCATATCCTTGATGAACTTGGATGCAAAAACCCTAAACAAAGTCCTAGCAAACCGAATACAAACCCACATCAAGTCTATAATTCACCCTGACCAAGTCGGCTTCATCTCAGGGATGCAGGGATGGTTCAACATATGCAAATCAATAAATATAATTCACCACATTAACAAACTCAACAGCAAAAACCACATGGTCATCACAATTAATGCTGAGAAGTCTTTTGACAAAATTCAACACCACTTCATGTTCAAAACCCTGGAAATAATTGGCATAGATGGCCTATACATCAACATGATAAAGTCAATATACAGATCTACTAAAGCACAAATCATCCTCAATGGAGAATGACACAAGGAGTTCCCCCTCAACTCAGGAACAAGACAGGGATGTCCACTCTCACCACTGCTATTTAATATACTGCTTGAAGTTCTAGCCCAAGCAATAAGACAAGAGAACAGCATAAAGGGGCTACAAATCAGAAAGGAAGAAGTCAAACTATCCCTCTTTGCAGATGACATGATCTTATACATATCAGATCCAAAGAACAGTATTAGTAATCTCCTGAAGGTGATCAATGCCTTCAGCAGAGTGGCAGGATACAAAATTAACACACAAAAATCAGTAGCCTTTCTATATACAGAAGACAAACAATCGGAAAAAGTCATCAGAGAAACTGTCCCATTCTCTATGTCCTCAAACAACATCAAATACCTGGGAATATCACTAACCAAGGTAGTGAAAGACTTATATAAGGAAAACATTGAAACACTTAAGAGGGAAATAGAGGAGGATGTGACAATATGGAAAGACATTCCATGCTCATGGATAGGGAGAATCAATATAATAAAAATGCAATACTGCCAAAAGCAATCTATAGATTCAATACAATGCCAATAAAAAAACCCCAAACTACTTCTTCACAGACATAGATAAAATAATCTTCAAATTTATTTGGAAGGGTAAGAGACCTCGAATAGCTAAAACTATTCTGAGTAAAAAAATTTACGCAGGAGGCATCACCATACCTGACTTTAAAACATACTACAAAGCCATAGTAACTAAAACAGCATGGTATTGGCATAAAAACAGGCAGTCTGACCAGTGGAATAGAATTGAAGACCCAGCTTTTAATGCAAGTAACTTCAGCTTCTTAGTCTTTGACAAGGCTGCCAACAATGTAAGCTGGGCTAATGATAGCATATTCAAAAAATGGTGCTGGACAAATTGGATAAACACGTGTAAAAAATGAAAATATACCCACTCCTTTCACCATGCACACAGATCAACTCCAAATGTATCAAAGACCTCAATATCAATCCAGTAACCCTGAATACCATGGAAGAAAAAGTAGGAGGAACCCTACATGAGATAGGAGTAGGGAATAATTTCCTGAGCAAATCTCTAGTAGCCCAGGAAGTACAACAGTCACTTAACCAATGGGACCTGATCAGGGTCAAAAGCTTCTTTACAGACAAAAACACAGTTCTCAAAGTCAATAGACCCCCTTCAAACTGGGAGATGATTTTTGCCAGCTACAACTCAGACAGAGGCCTAATTTCCAAAACCTACAGAGAACTAAAAAAAATTAATAACAAAACCCCAAAATGCCCCCTCACAAAATGGGGTCCTGATCTCAACAGAGAATTCATGGAGGAGGAAAACAAATGGCCTTGACTCATTTAAGAAAGTGCTCAGCATCCTTATGCATCAGGGAAATGCAAATCAAAACCACAATGAGATACCACCTTATCCCTGTCAGAATGGCAATCATAAAGAAAAGCAACAACAATCGTTGCTGGCGAGGATGCGGGGAAAAAGGAACCCTCATTCACTGCTGGTGGGATTGCAAACTTGTTCAACCATTATGGAAAGCAGTGTGGAGACTTCTAGACAGAATGGACATGGAACTACCAATGGACCCAGCTATTCCTCTACTAGGCATCTATCCACAAGATGTCACATCTAGACACAGAAATTTTTGTACAACCATATTCATAGCAGCTCAATTCATAATAGCCAAGAATTGGAATCAACCCAAATTCCCATCCATGGAGGAATGGACAGCGAAACTGTGGTATATTTACACGACAGAATTCTACTCAGCTGAAAGGAAAAATGACATATCGAAATTTAGGAAAAAATGTTCTGACTTCGAGCAGATCTTATTAAGTGAACACTCAAAAGAACAGAGAATCAAACACCACTTATTCTCCCTCATATGCGGTCCCTTAACCAGGATAACCATAAACTCTACGCAGACTAGTAGAAAGAAGTGAGAGGTTATGAATTAGGGGTAATGGATGGGGGAGGGGAATGGCTTAAGCTTGAGGTTAAACCATATTAGGTTCCAAAACATATAATTCTTACGAGCATACTGTAGCCTATTGAGAAAGTCATGAGCGTCGACTGGCAAGAGGGGCCATGAGTAATAGGGGAGAGAGTCTAAGCCTATGAACAATTAGATCAGTCTGACAACCCCTGGCTCCAACCACTGGTTCCTTCCCTCACTGAGATGTTGACCAAAGCAACACCCATGAGGCTCCAACAACAAGACAGAATTCTATCAGAGCCCTTGAGTGCCCTCCCTAGGCCTGAGACAAAACCATGTTGCTGAAGAAACCACAGAATGCTATAGACCAGCATTGAGAGACACTCGAGGTCTGGAATAGTATTCTGCTCCCAGAAGGCAATCAGTGTAGTGCTGGAAGGCACTGCACAGGCTGCCAGGGGAACTGATCAACAAAAGCTGGAGTAAACAGAGACCACTGACATGAAACACAATCTGCAGCCATGAGTAGGCTGACCACACCTCCTAATGGGAGAGAACAGCAAACCAAGAAAGGAACACTTGTGTAATGGGGAAGCCTGGGTTTGGGGGAGACAATCAACAGCTTTCAAATTCGGCCAAATTTTCCATTTAATGAGGGGGAGCCCTAGTCTGGAACTTGGGTTACAGGGTTATAGGCACCAAATCCTGTACTCTTTGGCTCCCAAGACAAGATACAATATGGGAGCGATTGAAAGGGAGGCTACTAAAAATAGAATCTAGGTAATCCAGAATGGTATATATTTGTTAACCTACACTGACCTCACTCTCTGATGGAGATTACGTTTGTGTTTTTCAGGATGCAGTAAGTGAGCTGGGGCCCATCTTACCCTACCAACCGACCATACGCTGATAGCTGAGATCCTGGCAAGAGAGGAGCCACCACAGTCATATCGTGGAGGAACCCCACAGAGAATGATGGGATGAACCAGTTGGACCCACAGTCACAGCCATTCAATCAACATAGGATAATCCAGTGAGACAGAAACCAATGATTTTTGACACAAAGACCCCTAAGCTCACAACAATAAAGCAGCCTTAATACTCATCCATCAAACTCAGGGAACTTTGGGGAAGAGGGAGCGGAAAGATTGTGAGAGCTGTGGTGGAGGAGACTATCCAGAGGCATGGCACCCCTCAGTAACAACATACTAGGACCAGGAGAACCTGGCTGAGTACTAGGTATCCATGGTCCCCTGTCACAAGGACTGGTCCAGATGACCCATGGAGGAGGATATCCAGCGGATTGGGGCTGGGGGGGCATCGGGGAATTGGGGATAACAACTCATTGTTTGCCCACTAAATAACTGATTATGGACAATAAAAAAAAAGAAATAATTATAGTCATCATGTAGTTTGCTTGATTTTTTTTTAGTTTTACAATTATTTATAGTTAATAATTAGAAACACTATATAACAAGTGTTGTGTTGGTACCCCCATGTCCCTCCTCAATGCCCCCAGCCCACTGAGGGTCCTCCTCAGTGTGATTGCTGGAATGGTCCATGGGATGCAGGGATTTAATTGTGACTAAATTTTCCCAAGTGACAATGTATGGCACTGTTCCAGTGGTCCTGGAAGGAAAATCTTGTCTTTGACCTGCAAAATAACAGATTTGTTAAAAGCATCTTTCTTTAGCCATCCTATATTAAAAGAAGGCCATTCAACAGTACAAAGAGTAATTCATTTTTTTTCTTTACTGATAAATTATGAGCTCTCTCTAA
>PVHP010053114.1:0-10878 GCA_004024765.1 Zapus hudsonius
GTACAAAGTGTTCATACATCTGAAGTTCATTTACAGAAGCAAGATGCCATGGTGCTCTTTTATATTCTCTCCCTGTTCTCTCTCTTTCTCTCTCTTCACAAATAAACATTTAATAAAGAAAAAAACATAGTATCTTTGTACATGCCTATGATGGTGATAATGATGTGTAAGAATGTATACTTTTAACCCATTGTTAAAAACTGATGGATGCTCACACAATGGCTGTGCAATACATATTTTCTCTAACTCCATCGTTCTATGATATGGTTTCTACATTGTTGGTAACATGATATTATTTTCTAAAGAAAATACAATTGTTAGAAAAAAATCCCCCTGACCCAAATGTTTTGACTAATAATACTACAAGGTCTAATTTTACATCTGCATCATGAAAGAAATTCAAAGTGGTCTGGTATTATCCAATTCCATAGTGAGCTAACAAGATTCAGTCATCAAAGCAAGATCATTTAAACTGAAAGAAAAAAAAAAGAAATATTAAAGCTCTTTGTTTGGTCTCTATCATGTAACTTTTTATTTGCACATGTAAGATATATCTTTACAGGTAGATATATAAGACTATAAATATGAATCTTACCATAAACGTTAGGAAATGACCTGTGAAATTTTCCTGAAATGCAGCATCCCATATCATTTGTTTTTACTAGAATATACCACTATACATTTAGTTGACTCACATTCTCCTTTCCATAGTTAACATTCAACTGAAAGCATTTGGAGACAACTTAATTTCTTTCAAATCATTTTTTCAATTAAAACTTTCCACTGGCTTTGTTTTATAATTATGATGAATTATAAATTCTTTACACTGGTGAAGGCATTCCCTTCCTACTCAAGTGTGGGCATACAGATCTGACATTTTTCTACAGTAACTTCCATCAAGTTCTGGCTTTGCTGTTTTCTTTTTGTTTCTGTCAGTTGCAGCTTATTTCAGCAGTTTTAATTCCTATCACTATTCATAATTGTATTAATATATGGTATGCAGTGGGATATGTCTGTACTTCTCCTAACAATTCAAATTAAAATCTAATATTACCTCCTCCCAACTAAGCATAGATTTGAGGCTGTGTGACATTTATAGCTATAAAAAGTTCATTTTTGTCAGTTGGTTGATTGTTGTTTCCTATTAGAACATAAGTTCCACCGTGTAGAGCATTCATAAACTTGCCAAGCTTACTAGCTGTCAAATTATTTGGTTTCATCTTCAAAATACAGAGCTGGAGACATGGTTCAGTGGTTAAGGAAAAGGCATTAAAAGCCTTATTACCTTGGTTTGATTTCCAAGTACCCACGTGAAGCCAGATGCACAGTGTGTCCTGTACTTGGAGTTTGTTTGCAATGGCTAGAAGCCCTGGAGCACCCATTCTCTGTTTCTCTTCTATCTCTCTCTGCTTGCAAGTAAATATATAAAATATTTTAAATATAATAAATAACAAGAAACAGGTAATTAAGTTTGTATAATTTCTGAAAGTAGACATGCTAATTTTTATTCAGCATTTTGTTCATTTTTCTTTTAGTCAGTTATATTAAACATTACTCTGAATACTATTAGTCCATTTATTATCAAATTATGCATTTCACCATATTTATTACCCATAAAATATTACTTAATTATTATTATATTTACATGGATTTTTATGAAATATATGACTATATATGAAAATGTAACCTACATTAATATTTTGATATTTATAATGTATATAACCAAATTATAGCACACATAAGATCAAAGGCTTAAGAAATAGGAAGGGAGTCAAGAGTAAGTAGAAAGAAGGAAGAGGTATAGGGAATTAAAAGAGAGACAGAGGGACAAATACAAAATCAGAAATAACAAGCCTGTGATGGTTAGGTTTTGTTGTCAACTTGATTTTTTTTAATTATTTTGGGTTTGTCTCTGAGGATGTTTATAGAAAGGCAGCCTCTCAGTAGGGGAAAGGATGTAAGAAAGTTCAGGAGACCTAGAAATTAACATCTCTTCCACTGTGGGCAATGCAGGAAGGAAATCCCAGCTACTCAGGAAGCCATTCAGTCTGGAATAGAGTAGCAAGACCCCCACCTTAAGGGCATATAAAGGGGAAGAAGCTTTCCCTCCTTTGCCCCCTGCCTGTTTTGCTATAGAGTGTGTGGTGTTCATGATGGGTTCTCTCTCTGATTCCACCTGTGAAAGGAGTCAGCCTCTTTTACTATTATGGAGCATCCTCTGGATCTGTAACTTCAATAAATCCTTTCCTCCTATAACTGAGCTTGGTTTGGAGATTCGTCCCACTTGCAGTTGGTTAACTATGACAAAGCCCAACATTCTCACTTCAAAAGAAATACATTAAAGAAAATATTACTATTAAGATCAGTTCAAACCAGTAAGAAATAAGTTTGAAATTAACACTAAGGAGATGTGAGTTTTACTGGATCAGAGAGGCTGAGATGAATAGCGGAAGCAGTCCCTTAGGCTAGAGTACACGCAGGAAGTACTGCGGTAAGATAGGACTGATGGCTAACCTAGTTAGCTGAATGCCTGTGTGGCTGTTTACATTAGGTTAGAGTGTACCGGGGGAGTGCTTTGGAGAGATCTACCTGATGGTGTACTTATAGCCACATGCCTGGCAGGTGGCCTAGAACTTGATTTGTTTATCACATATGATATTTGTTTTCTTTCATTTTACAGGATCTACTCACACTACATGTTTAAAAATTAAGA
Organism: Zapus hudsonius; assembly: GCA_004024765.1. Classification (NCBI taxonomy): domain Eukaryota; kingdom Metazoa; phylum Chordata; class Mammalia; order Rodentia; family Dipodidae; genus Zapus; species Zapus hudsonius. Next base: position 2,714 of record PVHP010053114.1, read on the forward strand.
ACATTTTATACACACACACACACACACACACACACACACACACACACACAGACTATACCCTGGAGGAACACAGAACTTGAGAATTTATATGTCACTTTATTTCTTACCCCTTTCATGGTTATACCTTAATGTAGATATTTTAAGATCTATATTGATGGATATAGGCACATTTTTATGTAATATTACAAAAATAAAACCAAAAGGAATTGCTAGTTAGGTAAATTTGATGGCACTTTATCCAATGGATTAATGTTCTAGAATTTTTACACATATTACAATATATGCAATCTTAATCTAAGAAATATCAAAATATGTATTGCATATTGATGCTTTTCTATATCAAATTGCAAGATAGAATTTTTGTGAATAAATATTGCAAAGCACAGTCTTTATATTAAATTTCATTTTTATAAAATGTTTTTTTTTGTTCAGAAAAGTATAGTTTATTTTTCAGATATTCCACTTTACTCTCCAATTTTTCTTCAGGCCCATTTTTCATAGCCGACGAGACAGAAAACATTGAGCACAGTGTTTGATGTGAAAATCTAGTAAAATAAAAAAAAAAAAATTTAAATGAATGAGTTCATTCATGCACTAGTTTATACTTTAGAAACCAAGTCTGTATAAGCACTCAGCAGGAAGAAAAGAAAATGGCACTGTATGTGATACAAAAAACCGTGAGAACTTTAACTGAATTTTAAGGCTGCAGTGGTGTATTGTGGGTGTAAAACAAATTTTTAACCATAACATGATTTGTATTTTGTTATTGTCATGTTTTTGACCACAGTCTTGCATAGGGTGACCTTCAAGCTCTGATCCACAGACCTCAACCCTCTAGTTTTGAACCACCCTGACTTTTGATTTGCATAGTTACAAATCAGAGCAGATGTTATGGACCATCTGATGTTGAAGCATCCATTTTATAAAACTGACTCCATTTCATAAAACAGCCCATATATGAAAGAACCTCTCCTGGCTCACTCCCCCTCCCCTTCTGTGGGAGGTCCCAAGTCATAAACTGAATAAACACTCCATAAAAGGTAAAATATGACTGTTCCTAGAATATGAAATGCAAATACCGGGCTCCAACTGGATAACCAATCAAAATTGTACAGATCAGGACAAAAGAACCAATGAAAATATAAAACGTCCTATGGTCTGAGCTGTATTATAATTTTGTGGTTCTTGTCTATATATACCCGGAGCTTTTGTTCCTCGGGGCTCTCTGGCACTCATGGGTCCGGGAGCCCATCTGCGCAGCCGAACAATAAAAATCCTCTTGTGTTTGCATCTGCTGGTGTGGTTGTTTGAGTCCTGGGGTACACTCTCCTGAGAAAGACCTTGGGGGTCTTTCAATGTTAACATGAGTTTTGGCATCAGAGGTTTAGAGAGTTGAAGTGAGAAAGAGAACATTGTGTGGCAAAAACAAAACAGCAAAAAAATGAATATAAATAAATACATTCAGAGAGGCTATAGAACACATATTTTTGAGGGCTGATGAGAAAGAAGCCACAAAGCAAAATTGGAACTGTGGTACCATGTCAGGTAGAATACAATTGACCAGATTAACTTGTTGACTGAGCCAACATAAAGGGTGTGTAGTTGATAATAAATCAAAATTTATCACAAGTGTTATGCCTTGAATATGCTTACTTTCTATTCATATCTTTAATTTTAAAGTCCCAGGTGATAATATGAAAAAGCAGAAACCTCAAGAGTTGATCGAGTCATATGACCCTCTCTCTTGTGAACTAAACTGAAAAATAAAGCAAACTTTTAAAGGGTCCATTCTTATTGGGAAGCAGAACAAAATTCTTAGTATTCCAACCTGCAAATTATTAGATCTTGAACTTTCTAGCCTCCAAAATTGTGAGAAATAAATTTCTGTTATGCTTACCTGATTACCCGAATGATGGTGTTTTGTTATGGCAGTGCAGATAGACTAAGACTCACAAAAGCCTTATAAAAACACCCTGCAGCTCAGAGTCAGGATTTAATGGTGATGGAGAAATTGAATTGAAGAAGCTGAAGAGAGTAATCATACCTTACCACAAAAGAATAAATCAGAAGCCTTGCCAAGACTATGAGGTCAGGAACAAGCTCAAAATGCTATAAAATCAAGGTTTAACGATATTGTGATGTTTGACACAAGACACTCAACAATTTTAAATCATAACTAGTTTTAAATTATTGTACAGTGTGTGCACTGTGGTAAAGATTGAGGCTTTTTAAAGGCACTGCTGTTCAAAATGTAGCTGCACCTGAAAATTCATAGAAATGAATTCTTCAGTGCAAACTAAGTCCTGCTAAGTAAGAACACTTTGAGACTGAGGATTTATGACCTGTTTTTTTAAAATATATATTTATTGTTCATAATGAGTTACATTATTTAGTGGGCAAACAATGAGTTGTTATCCCCAATTCCCCAATGCCCCCCCTCCCCATCCCCAATCAGCTGGATATCCTCCTCCGTGGGTCATCTGGAACAGTCCTTGTGGCAGGGGACCGTGGATAGCCTAGTACTCAGCCTGGTTCTCCTGGCCCAAGTATGTTGTTTTGAGGGGTGCCATGCCTCTGGATAGTCTCCCCCACCACAGCTCTAACAATCTTTCCGCCCCCTCTTCCGCTCAGATTTCTAAGTCATGGTGAGTGAGTATTAAGGCTGCTTTAATGTTGTGAGCTTAGGGGGCTTTGTGTCAAAAATTGTTGGTTTCTGTCACCCTGGCTTATCCTGTGTTGATTGAATGGCTGTGGCTGTGGGTCCCTTGTTCATCCCGTCATTCTCTGTGGGGCTCCATATGGATCCTCCACGGTATGACTGTGGTGGTTTATCTCTTGCCAGGATCTTAGCTATTGGCCTACAGTCAGTTGGTAGGGTTAGATGGGCCACAACTCTCTTTCTGTATCTGCCTCCAGCTAGTGCTGGTCCTCGATGGAGGCTTTCAGTGGTGATAATCCTGTGCCGGGAGGTATCTGGAGCTCAGAGCGGATCCCTGCCTTGTTTCCTGAGGGATGCTGTGTGTCTGCTAGTCAGCCATCTTGAACCGGAAACCTTTAAATGTTTCTTGTGATGCTAATCAGTGCTCAATGGCATACTAAAACCTAGATTTTAAATTTGTTTGGTTAGTTCTTATTTAAATATTTTATTTGTTAAATAAAAATAATATATATTTAATAAAAAATAAAAATAATAAAATAATATTTATTTGTTAACAGAGAGAGAGAGAGAGAGAGAGAGAGAGAGAGAGAGAGAGAGAGAGAGAGAGAGAGAGAGAGAGGCAAGGAGAGTGGCTGAGTAATAATGGGTGTGCTAGGATCCCTTATCACTGCTAACAAACTGCAGATGCATACACCACTTTGTGCATCTGGCTTCTTCTTGGTAATGGGGATTAGAAAAGCAGCAGAATCTGCATGAAAGTGTCATTGAGTTTCTATTGTTATTTGTTTATGTATTTATTTTTTGGAAATAGATTCCTATCTGGCTTATAACTCACTTTGTAGATACTTCTGTTTCCTAAACACTAGACTTACAGTGTACACTCAGTACACCTGGAGAGATTCTCTCTCTCTCTGTCTCTCTCCATCCTCCACATTTATATAGATAGATAGATAGATAGATAGATAGATAGATAGATAGATAGATAGATAGATATACACATACATATATCTATATATCTATGTGTGGGGGGGGTGGGGGTGTGTGTGGAGTGTGGGTGTGTGTATTTGAAACAACATACCAAAATGTCCATACACACAGTTAAATATTTTTCAGGAACATAAACGAAAACCACAGTATATTATTTAAACAATCTAATGGGAACATGTCAATGTCACAGAGACTTGATAATATGGTAAAGTTGTAATTTAACTAAAACATCTGGAAATGAACGGGAAAAAACCTAAAGACTTAAATGAAATGTGATCAGGAATGTGAAACACTGGCTGCTTTGATATATTGTAAATTCACATGTGAATTGATTTTAAACTAGAATATCCTGAGGCAAGCAGTTTATTCCTATTTGTATCCATTTCCTAAGTCGGCCACAACACGGTAAGGGAAATGTCTAAGTACAAAACATAATAAATTTATTTACTCACAGTTCTTGAGCCTAGAATACTTAAATCAAGGTTATGATTGGATATGCTTGTGCCTAAAGCTTTGAGAGATACACTGTCCCCAAATGTCTTACAGTTATGGCCAAATCTTGATAGCTTATAGCTTATATAATGTGCTATAGAGCTAACCATAATTAATAAATCTTGAATTACATAATGAAAAGATGGAAAGGAAAAGAAAACATATTCAAAATTAATAAGAAAAAATATATTGATAGCAATTGGTTTTTACATTTCTGCAAATCAGTCTGTGTTTCCTTTACTATCAAGAAGGATAGTTGTATTTTTCCATCGACTTAATTTTTAGTGTGTGTGTGTATGTCTGTGCATGTTCATACATGTATGCACATATGCACAAATGTGTATATGCATGACTCCGGAGGCCAAGGGACAATTTCTAATGCTGTCCTCAAGTGCACTGTCCACCTTCTTTGAGAAATGTTCTCACATAACCTAGAATCTCATAAGTTAGGCAGGCCTGGCTGGGCCATGAGTTGTAGGCATCATTTTGTCATTGCCTCTGCAATGCTGGGATTTTAGACAGGCCATCAATAATCTTTATTTTACATGATGCTGGGGATTGAATTTATTTAATTTTTCTAGCTTGTGATCCAAGTTCTTTACTAAGATCTTTCCAGCCCTCCAGTGACTGTTAATGTTAATAACAAGTAATCTCCCATATTGTAGAGATGACCACATTTCTTCTATGTGCAATAATAGCTCAGTTTTCCCCTTGGTGGTGAGGATCAATTATAGCAGTAATATTAGTAAATCCTTCAGCTTCATGTTGGAGGAGCCTGAGAAGGCAAACTGGAAGTCTTAAGATCCAGATATATAGAATATTCTATCTCTCTCTCTCTCTCTCTCTCTCTCTCTCTCTCTTTCTCTCTCTGTCCCTTTCTCTCCCTCTCTCTCCTTCCTCTGTCTCTTTAAAATTACAGAGGTGGAGGACATCATCAAGTCCAGAGGATCAGTAAGGACTTGCTTTGTTCATGGATCTCTAGCAATAATAGTAGTTTCTACTACATAGTTTATAAGCCAGTGAATCTTAGATGTGGGAGAAATATTGGTGGCTGATTCAAAGCATAAATGACATATTTGACAACAATATTTCAGCTTTACAAAATATTGGCACCTCATTTCAACTAGAACTGTAACTTCAAAAGTCTAGCCTAACAATTATCTAGAATCTATTAGTTTTTGTTCTAAAATCCTGAATACAGTCTCTACTTGGAGGCTTCTAAGCAGAGACTGTATTCTGTGTTGTAATAGATGATTAGCCAGTGAGCATATCTCATGCTATTACTATCAGAAAACGCCCTTACCTGGAAACTGAAGTCTATTCATTGCTCATTATTCTCTGTTGTGTTCAGTAGGAAAAATATTTCTTCATATATTTTAACATTTTAAGCTTTCAAGACATACAAAAATGTATGTTATTATTTCCATTATGACAAAACAAACACATATCATATGATAGGTGATGTTTAACTTTCTATGAATGAACTTGTTCACTGTTATCTTCCTAAGTATTCTTAAAGAACCAAAATATCTTGTCCATGAATTTAGAATTTCAGTTTATTCACAATTCTAAAATTATTTATATGTATACCTTACAGAAACAAAAAAATCACTTATTGAAGAAAATTATAGTGCAATCATCTGTATCCTGAAAATGTTCTTTGAGTTTCTTATTCAAAAACATTGAATTACCACTGCAAATAGAATATGTATATATGTATGATATTAAAATAATTTAAACTTGATTCTCATTTCCATACATATGTATATATATATATATATATATATATATATATATATATATATATATATATATATATATATATATGATTCAATGATTCAGTCATGAAATGCTCATGTTCATTATCCCCACATTGTATGGATAACAATAATACTTTTGAGAGTCAAAGGTTTTCCTGTGATTGAAGCTCAGTTTTATTATCATTTCAGGACAACCCATTCTTTACTGCTTCTGGAATTAAAACTGTGTGCAGAAGAGCTTTTCTATAACATAAATGGTAGTATGCTAAAATCTGTTTTCTGACTCTCACTGAATTTATGGGAAAAATAAGAATATTTTTAAAAAGCACATTTTATTATCCATATTTGCATACACTGAATGAGCAAATAATGTGTTGATATCCCCTATTCCCCGATTAACCTCTTCCCTGTCCCCAATAGGTTGGATATCCTCCTCCTTGGGCAGTCTGGATCAGTCCATGGCGTAGGGGATTACAGATAGCCTAGGAGTCAACCCGGATCCACCCCCCTTTCCATGTTGTTAATGAGGGGAGAAATGTGTCTGGTTATTCTCCTCCACCATGGCTCTTACAATATTTATACCCCCTCTGCAGCTTAGTTCCTTGAGTCATGGTGGGTGAGTATTAAGGCCGCTTTATTGTTGAGGTCTTAGGGGGTCTTTGTACTTCTGCTTTAGGTTGTGTTGAAGATCATTGGTATCTGTCTCACTGGCTCATCCCAGGTTGACTGATTGGCTGTAGTTATAGGTCTCTTATCTCACCACATTCTGTGGGGTTCCATATGAATCCTCCACAGTTTCTTTTTATATGAACTCAAATACCAATAGCTAACAAATAATCTTTAAATCAGTGTTTTACACAAATGCAAGTTAATTTCTTGGCATGGATAAATAATAATGTTGCTTTTCAACATTAGATAAATGAAAATTATATGAAACTATACTTGATGGAGAAAACTTGAGGACAGCTTAGTTGGCATTCTATCTGGAAGAATAATATTTTCATTAATATTACATCTGATTTTACAAACTCAGAAGTAATGTGACTTGGATGTATTTCCACTGCAAGAAGGGCAACATTGACTGATGTTTCTCCTCTCTGGCATACTCTTGCCTTTAGCTACAAAACTAATCAATTTTGTATGGGTGAGCATTATTTTGTTTTTCTTCTTCTGCAAAATGTACTATTTGCTTTCTGGACAATTTTCTCTTTATCTGTGAAAATACTATAAATCTTTTATTATTCCTGATATTTTTGAAGATTCAGGAAAGACAAATACTGTGTAAGAAATTAGCATAATAATCCTACTAGTAGTTTTCATATTTCACTTCCATGTATCCTATCTCAATTCCCACATCCACATTTTTAAAATTTGTTATGGTTTCTTATCTAAAATCATGTTTTTTTGTTGTTGTTTTTTCCAGACACTTCTCTCATAATTCATGATAAAATATTGTGTTGGTTAATCTCTAGTTTTCATCTTGACATGATTAAGTATCACCTTACAATCAAATATCTGGTCCTGTCTTGGTTGACTTTACACAATAAAATGTTTGATGTGGGAATAACCACCTTAACTGGATGTGGCACAATTCCATGCCCCAAGTTCCTGAACAGTCTTACAAGGAGAAAGCTAACTGAGCACCCAGTATTCGTCAGTTTTGGCTTCTGTGCTGTAGACTGAAAATGACCAACTCTCTGAACCTCCTCTTATCATCATACATTATTGCCATGATGGACTGTAACCTCCAACTAGAATCAAAAATAAATTCTCTCATAAACTCATTTATTTCAGGTATTTTTTCCCAAATGGAAGAGATAACTGATACAAACATGGTATGTAAAATCCATTTTGTTACCTAATTTGATAATATTATAATAAATTGTACTTATTTTTATTATTTTTGAGATTATGGAACAGGGTGGAGTTCCAATCCCCAGAGTGATCTCTTCCTCCCAGTGGGTGGACCTTCCAGAAGGAGACTAAATATAGGGGACCTTGAAGGGAAGGAAACCCTCTTCCTTCCTCCCCTGGCAGCTGGTGCTTTTTCGTGACTTGCATTTCCATCCTCCTCTCCTACCCTTCCTGGACATCCGGACCCAGTTTCCTCAGCCTCACATCATAGACTGAAGAGAAGCCACTCCCCAGGGAGCCATCAGGCCATCTGGGCTTGATTGGGACTGCATCCAGCCACCTGGACTGAACAGCTACTGGTTTCTTCATCTGTGGGCCTGCAGACTGCTATTGTTGGACTATCGTAAACTATC
>PVHP010053115.1:0-10849 GCA_004024765.1 Zapus hudsonius
TGGTAAATATAGACTTTACATAGTGTAGTGTGTAGAAGAAGGGAATCTATAATCTTATAAAACTGGGAAAAATGACTAGCCTCATAGTGTGAAACCTGCCTTTCATTCAGCACTGTCATTTTTACCAATGGACTAATCTCAATGTGCATTTAGACCCATAAATTCAGTTCAAATGCATGCAATACATGTAAATCCCACATGATGAAATCTCATGCTCGAGAAGCTTGCATTTCTGGTTTGAATCATCAAGATGCCCATTAGGAGCTAGCCATAATACCAATGTTGTCTCCTTTAACCTATACTGATCTCACTTTTTGAAGGAGATCCTGTGTGTATTTTTCAGAAGGCAGTGTGAAAGATGGACAACTCAATTCCATCAACAAGACATTGGAGGTTGGCATACATCCTGACAGGAGACAAACCACACCTATCCTTCACTAAGGGCCCAAATAAAACCTATGAGAAAGTGAAAAGACAAAGAGGAGACCAATCACCACAGCCAGTCTTATAACCCATGAAAAGTCATTGGAGTCAGACACCAACGACACCCAACACAACCCAGGGCAAAGATCCAGAGATACTTAAGATCTCAACAACAAAGCAGATTTGAAACTCACCCACTCTGAATCAGGGAACTGAGCTGTAGGGGAGGCAGAATGTAAGAGCCATGGTGTGGGAGAATGTCCAGAGACATGGCCCCCCTCAGCAACAATACACTAAGGGAAAAATAAATGACAAGAAAGATACCTTCCTATATCTTGGCTTTGAGAGCTCAGAAAGAAGCTGTGGGTATTGTCAATACACAGGACTAGGGAAAACACTTAGACCAGTTGGAAATCATCAGGTAAGAGAATAACGGGGACGATCACCAGAAATTCACCATCATATTATACATCCAGGAAATTTTGGAATCCACAGTGTTATTCTTAATAATCTTAGAGGGAAATTGAGCTCTCTCTGCTTACATAGGGCATAACATACATTTTATTTGAAGCATATATGTTTGTAAGTGTCTGGACAAATTATTAATTGAGTGAAGAGGATCATGTTCACTCAATATCACTCCTTCTCTCTCTCTTCCTAGTTTTCCCTCTCTCCATCCCGTCCCCTCTCATCTCAAATAAATATAATAAATATATTTTAAGTGTGGGAAAAAAAGTTAGGCTCGTGTAAGAGTGGCACCAAAGTAGAGAAGTTTAGACATGAATCACAGAGACTTTCCTTAGAAAAAGGAGTGGAAAATTATTTTTCATTCTCACTTGATTTCAACTGAAATGGAATAGAATTCTATTTTAAAATATGTGTTTACAGGGCTGGAGAAATGGCTCAGCAGTTAAGGCACTTTTCTAAAATGCCTAATGAACCAAGTTTGATTCCCCAGTACCCAAGTAAAGCCAGATGCACCAAGTGGTGCATGCATCTGAAGCTTGGATGCAGTGGCAAGAGACACTGGTACACCCATATTCATTGTCATTCTCTCTCTCTCTCTCTCTCTCTCTCTCTCTCTCTCTCCCTCTCTCTCTCTCTTATTGCAAATAAATAAAATTAAATATCAACAAATTTTAGCAAAATGTCTAAATATGTGATTAGTAAAACCAAATCAATTATTTCCTTGAATCATAGGGTTAAAAAAAAGAAAACATTAATCAATGATATCTGGGGCCTTGCATAAGCATGAGTTTATCTTCTGAAGATATCTCATCTGTTGTATGTTTTGGAAGTTAGCAAGAAAACTTATTGGAACCTCAGTGAGGTGACATGACTTATTTCATTACAGCTGACATTTTCCCTAATTTTTTTTTCAGGTAGACCATTAATGAGTTAGCAGCTTTGTCATTTGCTTTTGAAAATTACCAATATTTTCTGGAATTCTTTTTTTATGCATGTAAAATTCTATGCTGGATAAACTTTGGGTGAGTAGGGTTGTTAACAGACAGCACCAAACCACTTACGAAAACAACATAGGATTTACCATTTATATCTTTAACAAGGAAACACCTTATAATTGGATTGATTTGATTATTATAAAACATTGATTCTACTCATTTTTTTTCTTTTTATAATTTCAGTAGCTATTGTATAAAATCATTTTAGATGCTCCAACAATGAAAACAAATGTTCTGGATTATTTTTGATGACACTAGACATTAATTTACTGATATTTACCTTTATGAAGCCCAATAACTACTTCAGTTGTTTATGTAGATTTTCTGGTTTCTTTTGAAAATTTCTCAGCCAATATGTTTTCAAATAAATTTCAACTTAATATATTTGCTTTTTGAGACCTTAATTATGCATAAATACATTTATCTTGATGTCATGTACATTTCTTTTATTTACCTGTCTTTGATTTTTTTAGGAACCTTTTTTTTTTATCAAACATACACAAGTTCTCATTTTAGATGCTATTTTGATTTGTTTAATTTTTCATCACACATTCTAATATATCTAAGGATATCTAATTTTTTTTGCTATTTCACCAGCCCTTTCCTTCATTTAAAAATATATCATATACTTTATCATATTGTCTATAGTGAAGAGAAAAATAAATGAATCACCCATCAGTACATTTGAATGTATCTAGGGAGGGACACTGGAGCAATTTGCTTGTCCAAGAGAGAAGATGAGATTTTGTAAAAATATCCACTACAAGATGTAGAATTCTGACTTGATATATCATGAATATTAACATTCAGCAGGGTCTACAGATAAAATAATTATCCCAGCTGAAGAACATATCTCAAGAAGGAATGTATAATCAGTATATGATATATAGTTTAATGTCACTATGTAATTTTACTGTTATCACAGTTATACATATTTTATGATGATAACATTGATTTTATTTTTATTTCCATTTTTAAACAAATAATAATATCCAAAACACATACAATGACATTATTTCCCAATGACATGTGGAACTGATACAATCAAGTATCAATAATCTGAGAATTTATATTTTAGAAAATTCTTATCTACTAGTTTATATGCAATTAACCCAGTATATTCTATTTATTTATAAACATGTAAAATTCTTTGGCAATCAATTGTCCTTAATATCAATCAAATGGAGATGTTACAGTTTTAATTACACACACAATATTTTACTATGTTTTTAATTAGAAAGCTTGGTCATGTAAACCTATAACAGAAATTAAAAGTTATAGTTTTCTTTAGCAAATTTTCTATATCATTTACGGATATCTTCTTTCTGTTATAGTAGCTTTTATTATTATTTGTTATTGGATACAAGATTAAAACATTTACAGACACATTCAAAAATATTGTTATATATCCATCATTTATTTTCATCCAAATTAATAATTCTTATATTTGATTTCATTGATTACAATTATCATTTCTTCTAGTGAGACAAGATCTCATTATATATCTCAGGCTGGTTTCAATGTCATGGAAAACCTACTCAGTCTTCCATGGGCTCAATAAAGGCATGAACCAGCTTGTATAGCTACCATTAATTCTGAAATATATGCAGCACTTTCAGTCTATCAATAGAAATCTTCAAAATGTTGTTATATTGTTTATTGGGTCTATATGTTGATATTTTATTATTTCTAATAGAGTCTTCTATAGTTCATTTAGTCAAACTTTTTCAATACTTCCAAGTAAGTAGCATTAGCTTGATTTTGCAAATAATTAAACATATTTATTCATTTATAAATATTTTTTCAGGGAGGATCTTTCTCTAGTCCAGGCTGAACTGGAATTTCTTTACTAGCAGTGTGATATAGAGAGAAGAGACACACAGAGAATAGGTGCTCCATGGCCTCTGGCTTCAGAAAATGAACGCTAAATGCTTGTACCCATTTTTGCATCTAGCTTTACCTGAGTACTGGGGAATCAAACTGGTTGTCAGGCTTTGCAGGCAAGCACTTACCTTAACTTCTGAGTCATCTCTCTTCAGTCCTAAGTAGTATTTTGAATTGAATGTTTGTGATAATTGTCTGAACAATTTTACAAAAGTCTCCTTTCCACTCTCCTTGTTGAAAATGCCATCTTGAATAAGTACATTATACAATGCCACCTAAAATGGATTCATCACTCTTCCTTCCGGGAGAGTTTGGATGATAAACTTTTCCTTCCAGTCGTTAATCTCACTCTGATGAAAGCTCAACCCAAGCTGACAAACTAATAGAAAGGGAAATAGATCAGAGATAGTTGATGAAGCCCTACTGTTGTCTTTCTCCAAAAAAGTGACTGATTTTACATTTATTTGGTTTTGAAGGAGAAATGACTTTAAGCTTATTTCCCAGTTGCAGGCATGCTATATGCTAGCTTTTCTCCCACCCTGGAAGAATCATAACCTATTTATGAATAATTCCTTTTGAATCCCCAGCTTTCATCAGTTGCATAAGTAAAATAGGTAGAGCACATGCAGAAAGGTGATGAATGTGTCGCAGAAATCTGCCAGCTTATATCCCTTGCCTTTGAAAATCAGCTGAGTTGAACAAGCTTTACTCATCTAAGTACTTTATCCCACTTGGCTACATCATTTTAAGAGCTTCTTCCCAAGCATAACTCCCAATTCCAAGCTATATTCTCCGCAGTGGAAAATACACATTATAGAGAAATTTACTAGCTGCTCCCCCCACAACCACCACACACACTCAAAATGGGAGGAATGCTAAGCAGTCTGATCACTCTGCTTTCTCTGCAGGGAAACAGGATTTAGTATTACCTACAGAGCCTCATATGTAGTTGGTCCCTAACCAGGTTAAGTTTGAAAAGTAAGCAAACCTTACAGGGGAATTGAGAGACTGATAAAGGGAATGGACGAAATGCAGGTAGGGGAGAAAGGGAAGGGCACGGAACATACACACTAATCTAAACCAATAAGGAATGATATTACAAAATCTTTATTTTCATACAGTTAAGCTCTCCAAGAAGCTGGGGGAATCAGCTAGTAAGAGGGGTTCTGAATGAATAAGGTAGGAGGCATTCTAATCCCAAGAAAAATTGCTCTGGCCTATAACTCCCTATACCAGTCATTGGTTCCTTCTCAAACTGATTGTATAGACCCCCGAAATCCCCAAAACAAGGAAGGCTTTTTGATAAAGCTCTTGAATACCTGCCCCAGGCCAAAGCTAAGACCCTATTGCTGAAGATACCACAGCCTACTGTCAACACAAAGAGACGCTACTGGATCAAGAATTTTTTAAATTTAGTTTTTAAAAATATTTTATTTATTCATTTTTCAACCGGGGGCCTTAGCCACTGGAGGCAAGTACCTTAACCGCTGAACCATCTTTCCAGCCCTGGATCAAGAATTTTAACGAACTCCCAGATTGTAGCATAAGTAGTGCTGGAATGCTTTACATGAGCTGCCAGAGGAAATTGGCCAATGATATTCTGAGATAGCAGAGGTCACTGATACTCTACACTGAATATTGTTATGAGAATGCTAAACCCACTGCTATATGGAAGAGACAAGAAAGCCAAGAAAGACAGAAAGCCTCAAAGTGCTCATCTGTGCAATAGTGGCACTTAACCTAACTGCTTGCTAATTTGCTAAGAGATTTGCTCAGTGGTAGCTAACCATTAACTAGAACTGGAATCCAAGGTAAACCCTTATGAGGACCAAGAACCTGGGCTCCAAAGGGAAACCCCCACTAACAAGAGATCTACAGATAAGCTATGCCTATTAGAATCTCACCAAATTAACAAGGTTTGCCTCGTTTAACCTATAATGACCTCACTCTATGAAGGAGATTCTGTTTGAATGTTTCAGAAAGCAGGGAGAACATTGGACAAAGCAATCCCACTAACAGGATCTGGGATGTTTCCTGACACCCAGGCAGGAGATGACCCACATCTAAGGTATGACCTAGGGCCCAAACGAAAACGTTGAGGATGTGGCAAGATGAGCAAGAGACCTACAGACACAGCAAGTTGGATAACTTGTGAAAGGATAATAGAGACAGACACTGAGGATAACCAGCACAATCCAAAACAGAAATCCAAGGACTCTTAAGACCTCAATGGTATATAACAGACCTAAAACTTACCCACCATGACTCAGGGATCCAAGCTGAAGAGGGGCAGCAAAGATTATAAGAGCCATGGTGGTGGAGAATACCCATAGTCATTGTCCCCTTCAGCAACAACACACAAAGAAAAAAAGAACTGGCTACTTCTCAGATAATCCATAATCGCCTATCCCATGGACTGGTCCAGCAAGACCACTGAGGAGGTACCCCAGTGGGGTGGGGACAGGGAGGAAAGATATGGGGATACCATCAAAAGACTTGTTTATACAGTGTATCTAATTATTGTCAATAAATATGAGGAAAAAAAGAGAATGAGGAAAATGTTACCTAAGTATTATTTTAAGCATTCAGTTCAAAAAAGTGGTAATTTTTTAACTTGTGTATGTGGTATGTGTGTGTGTCTCTGTGTGTGTCTTCATGTTAGTATGCATGTAGGGAAATGTTTGTGTGTGCTTGTGGAAGGCTGCATGTGTGTGTAAAGTCTCAAAGTCAATTTTGGGTGTCTTCCTCAATTGCTAATTTTAATTACTGAGACAGGGTCCCTCACTGAACCCAGAGCCCACAGATTCAGCCACACCCAGCGTTGACATGGGGTCAGAACTCAAGTCCTCATGCTTACAGGAGTCAGAGCTACACAGGAAGGAAGAATGTCAGATGGCCTGAGTATTCATGAAATATGAACACTGCCTCTCCCAGCAAATGCTAATTTACAGCTAGCTGCTCTTGGGCATTGCTTCTGTCTCCCTCTCCATGACATGATACTTACTTCCATCTTTTTTCCAGATTGTCCAAATCAGGTGATGAAATTATTCTGTAACCCACATGAAGGCACTTTCCTAGGAACAGCAACCAGTTTTTAACCATGTTACTCCAAACCACCTTGTTCTTAATTGCTTTGGGATGTGTGGTTTTTACAGTTCATTTGACAAATGCCAATGCTGGAACTCCAATATAAGCGACGCGGGGGATTGAAAGCAGCCTGAAAGGTTGTTTTCCAGGTGCACAGAATTCAAATAGATCCCAGGGGTAGAGGTTTCCTGTGGATCCTTTGGCTTTATTCTCTGTCTTGTAAAATCATTATTTTGTAGTGAATAGACTGGAAGAGCTTCATTTTGCTTTGAATTTGTCCAACTGTTAAAGGAAGAAATGGATCTCTCTCTCTCTCTCTCTCTCTCTCTCTCTCTCTCTCTCTCACACACACACACACACACACACACACACACACACACACACACTGATCTACTGATCTAAACTAAAAAAAAACATATTTAACATTCAATGGAAATGTAAACATGTAAGCAGAGTCACAGAATTCATTATAAATTTTACATAAGATTTCATTAAAGAAAGCCTTTCTTCACATATTTTTTTTTTCAATTCTTATACCTCTTTAAAAAACTGGTTGCATTCAGTTTCTAACCATTTCCCAGGTTTATAATTAATGCACATACCCTGATATTTCTTTCTGTTTTCTACCTCTTCCAAGTGAGCATCTCGTTACTCTCTCTTGTATGTTTCATTAATTTCTGATATGAACTCATTGGAATTGAATGAAGTAACTCTTGCCATACTTCAAAGATGAAAACTAGTACTTCATAACCACTTATATAAAGTCCCAGGTTTTTAAGTGTGCATGTAGAAACAACGTTGAACATGGGAATGAATTCTAATTAGCATTTCATACAAGAGGAAATGCAGGAGCCAAAATAAAAAAGCCTCTTAGGATAAGAAATATAATACAGTATTTCTTCTAACACACACTATAGGTGATTAATACATTAGTGGAGACTATGAGACAGTTGGATCATGTATACTAATTGCATATGAATTTATCATATGAATAAACTTTCTTTGGCAAAAATGCTGAGGTAATTACCTTCATAACATCCTTTTACCTGATGGAAACATGAAAGCACATGCAAGGTTGTATGTTTGAGACAAGTCCATCCTCTTTGGGAAATAGTTCATTGATTCACTGACTACTTATTTAGACACCTCACTGAGGACAGAGAGTTGTTGGTTGTGACTGATGGTGTGCATCCAGATATCTGTAGGGAATATTTGGTAGCCAAGGATAAGAATATAAGTATCTTTCTGTTTTCTCTTAACAGACAGAATGCCTTACTATATACCCAGGATTCAGCTTTATATTTTCTGTTACAATGTAGAATAATGCAGTATTTATGTGATAGTAGGGAAAAACTTAGCCAAGTGTTCTTTGAAAAAAGGGTATTTAATATTTTTGAACATATTTCCCCTCATTCAATGGAGATCTATTTTCTTTTTCTCAGCCAATAGTTTTAGTAGGAGGGTGAAACACAATTTCTAAAGGGGGACATTTTTAGTAGTTTTAAACCAAAGACATCAAGGACCCCGATTCTTACAAGCCAATAAATGTGTGTTTTCAACAAACCTTGAATTTTAACACTGTAAAATATCTTGTAGAGAAAAACATAGGGTTCTAGTCTTTTTTTTCCTTTTTTGCTTCTATAGTGGTAGTGCAGGGATGAGTCAAAAGGAAATGACACATTACCAGTTTTCATAAGAGTGTGTCCTATTGATGCCTGAACTCTGATACATCCATATACTCTTGTGTTACGCACTAGTTATGCATTCATTCTCAAGGGAAAATGTGCTCCTGCTGTCACTAACAAGGAACACAACAAGGAGAGTTCATAGCAGGAGGGAAAAGATGAACCTTGAGTTCATAAATATCAGTACCCCATGAAGATCATCTCAGATGGCCATTCTCAGGATCAAAAAGGACACAGGGGTCAATGACATTACTAATCAAGCAGCTTCCCCTGTTTTTGATATTTTCCCCAGCACATAATCATATGACAGATAAGTAAAGCCCACAGGAAACTATAATTTTCTACCTTGTTTTACTCGCTGAATTCTTCCTCATTATACTTTTCAATCATACTTGAATCTGCCTAAAGACTTTTTTATTTTAAATAATATTATAATAAACAGGATACACTATGTATAATTGTGCACTTATCCTGCCATATTTTTATTCTGGATTATTTAAGATTTTAGGATTATTATAAAGGCTGAGTCTTCCGTTATGTGTCATAAGTACTAGGGCATGCAGATGGATTTCAGAGGAAAAAGTTTGGTGATGGCCCCCTCTTTTGAGCTTGTTTTTGAGAGAATCTGTGCTGTTTGTTCATGAAAGGGCAGATTAGCTCTCCTGGAAGCTTCTGAAATCTGATGAAGCTCTATCGTATCATCATAAGTGCATTTGGAATTATAGACACATACACCTCTTTGAATCCCACTCTAAGTCAGTCCTTGATATCTAAACTCCAGTCACTAGGCTTGCAGTTCAAATGCCTTTAAGAAATAAGCCATCTCCCCAGCCCAATAATAGTCTTTAAAGATCAGCAATGATAGCAACTATTTACTGTGTGTATACTATGAATCTGTCTTATATTTTTTTTAATTTGCTTTAGATGAAATATACACAATATTATTTAAAATTGAAGAAATTAAACTCAGGACAATCCATTGAAAACATACACACAAAAATAATAATACTGTCAATAAAACTGTCTTCATGTTTTTTTTTTAAACCATCAGGCAATCATACATGGCTGAAATGGGAAAGGATTCTCAAAAGCCTAGGTGTGTCTGTTCTTTGATTTTTGATTTTTGTAAGGTGGATTGAAAAGACCCAGTATCACAGACTCAGCTTTCAAAAGGAAACATCAATAGACTATCTAGATATATTGAATCCTTGGACCTATGAGTTTGGTGTCTGAAAATAAGTTAAAAACTGAAAAATGCAAGTCTTTTGGCAGAAAGGTTAGAGTACAATGCATTACATCAGTAATACCATCAGGGAACTGGATGGCCTCAAATCCTTTGGTGTTTTGTGAGCCCAGAGGGGGAATAGAGTGATTTTCAATAATGCTGCAAAGTAATGGAGTCAATTCTCCCTTGCATCTCAGGGAATATCGGTGTTTTAAGCACAAAGAATCAAAACCCTGCCATTTTCATTCCCCTTTTATATCCCACAAGTGAATCTTTCCAAAATTAGATTTAGAAAAAGAAAAAGAAAAACAGTTCACTGTATCTTACCAGGTAGAAGTACACATTCTATATTCTGAGCATCCTTTTAAAAATATATTGGTATTTCAAATCTTACAAAAGCTGTGATATGGGGAAAATTTCATTTTAAGAAATGAAATCACGAAAACATATTATGATATGAAGGACATAAGAAAAAAGATCTGTCATATGATATCAGTTAAATTTAAAATTTATAATAAAGATGAAAATTGTAGGAATGATATTGATCAAACAATTTTGTTGCTTATTTCACATTTTCTAGCCATATTTTAATTGATTTCTGGTTATAGGCCATTTGAATCCTTGATTTATGTTGCTGATTATTTTAAAGATGTGGAAGACTTGATGTTGGTAATAAAGTAAATTGAATTAGACTCCAGTAGCTTTAGTGACTAAGGACATGGAAAGTTAAGCATCATTTAAGAAGGAAAGTTTGCATCTGAATACATGCGTGTATCAATATCCAACATGGCCATCCCAAATTATTTGACCAAATATAAAGGTGAAGATATAGCTCAGTCGTAAAGTGTTTGGCTATCATATGAGACCTTACATAAAGTTCTTTGTAGTGAATATATATGTATATATATATATATATATATATATATATATATATATATATATATGCTCAGAAGATAAAATAAGAATTGATAAATAAAATACATGAAGTTTAAAAGCATCTAGAGAGTATAGAAAAATGCTTCAGTGAAGAAAGGGAGAAAATCATGATTACTTATACATCTTATACATCTGACATTGGATTT
>PVHP010053116.1:0-10877 GCA_004024765.1 Zapus hudsonius
TGCAAACCTAATGCCAGCAGGCCACACACACGATGAAGGAGAAAGGCCGACCGCTCTCTCTCAGACTCACCACACTGCTGCTGAGCAGTTAAAGAAGGCCAGCAAGAAGCAGACCCATCAAGGTTTCACTTTCTTTCTTTCTTTGTTTTGTTTTTTTGGTTTTTCGAGGTAGGGTCTCGCTCTAGTCCAGGCTGACCTGAAATTCACTATGTAGTCTCAGGGTGGCCTTGAACACATGGCGATCCTCCTACCTCTGCCTCCCAAGTGCTGGGATTAAAGGCATATACCTCCACTCCTGGCTAAGGTTTCACTTTCTAAATGTTAATACAACACATTTACATCTCCATGCAGAATATTCTTACTTTTTTAAAAAAAATTACTTACTTTACAGAGAGAAAGAGGACCTCCTGCTGCTGCAAGCAGATCCCGCATGCATGGGCCACTTTGTGCATCTGGCTTTATGTGGGCTTTGGGGAACTGAACCCTGGCCATCAGGCTTTGCAAGCAAGTGCCTTTATCTACTGAGCCATTTCTTCAGCATATAGAATATTTTTACTTTATAACATTGCTATTGCCCGTTTATAATGTGAAAATTTGCATTTTCTTAGAAAAGAATGAAAACTGAAATAAAATAATGAAAATCCGCATAGTAATGCATTGGTTTGGGGCAACTTTCATAAAATATCTCAAATATAATTATTCAAAGATCTAAGCAAGAAAGGAATTAAAATAACTATGACTGGGCTCTTCAAATTTTCTACCAGCCAGACTATCCTAACATCATTTTCCTCCGCCGACAGTCTCTGCTCTAGTGTTCCCATCAGCCTCTTTAAATGACTTGAAAGTAACCTGAACTTGCTTCTGACAATGATGCTGCTGTCATTTCCTGGTCTCTGCAATCACCGTGCTCACACAAACTGCAAAGTTGGAAAGTATAGTCATCTTCAAATGACTAAGTGCCAGAGAAAACTTACAACCACTGAAGTCTTAAGTTCGTATGTTTTGGTGAGCTCCTTAGTTATAAGAGCAAGAGAAGCTTTTTATTAAAGTAGCTATTTTCATCGAGAAGAGTTCCATATATACAAGAATGACCCAAACAAAAACACCAAGACGTTTCATTTTTTCTTTCTCTCTTCTTTTTCTTTTTAGGTTTTTCGAGGTAGGGTCTTGCTCTCACCCTGGCTGACCTGGAATTCACTATGTAGTCTCAGGGTGGCCTTGAACTCATGGTGATCCTCCTACCTCTGCCTCCTGAGTGCTGGGATTAAAGGCATGCCCACCACACCCGGCCATTTCCTTGTTCTGGTGCTTGGGTAGGGCATGGGTTCTCTACGTACCCTCATGCCTGGAGCGGAGCAATCTGATTCTTAAGGTTACAAGGAGAAAGAAACAGACAAGTGAAAACAATCAGGGCTCGGTTAAGCAGAGAGAAAGTGACAATGAGACATCAGTGCGTTGCAGATGGACTTAAACAATGTTGGGCAACTAACTAGCTGCCTGGAGGAAGACTCGTGGATGTCTATCACTTCTGCTCATTGAGGAGAAAGGAAGAATGAAAAGAAGTCTCATGCACAGAGTTATGAGATGTATTCCCTAAAATTGACGACTCCTTGAAGTTTAACGGAAAATACAGAAGCCATAAGAGAAAAAATTGATTAAAAAAATAAAAAATTCATGTGCTGGAGATGGCTTATCAATTAAAGGCATTAAAACTTTCAAAGCCTACCGGCTTGAGTTCAATTCCCAATACCCATGTAAAAGCCGTATGTTAAAATGTGACACATGTGTTTAAAAAAAAAAACCACAGAGGGGAGCAGGTAGAGGCAGGACAATCAGAAGTTCAAGGTCATCTTCACCCATACAGTAAGTTTGAGGCCAGCCTTGGCTACATGAGACCTTATCTCAAACAACAACAACAACAACAAAAAAAAAAAAAACCCAAAATCAATCAAACAAACAAACAGACAACCAGCCTCTGGGGTTGGGCTTCAGACTTGGTGGTAGAGCATTCGCTTAGCATGTGCAAGGCCCAGAATTACAAAGCCACGTAAACATCCCAGGCAGAACCTGCCGAATGTGTGTGAACGAGTTCTAATTACATGCTAAGTCATCTTCACACACAGGACCTGCTTATTAACTACCCACATTGTACAACTGAAAACCATGTCTAAACATGGATATTGAGGTACACTGTTTTTAAATCCGTCCAAAGAAAAGTCCGACCCAACCCAATCCAAGCAGCGCTCTCCCAACACATCAACAGCCCATCCCCAATGGCAGCTGTAGCACATAGATTACATCCAGAATAACTCTCTTTTCATCTGAAATCATTCAAATATAAAAATTACACTCACTATTGCACATTTTACATAACCTAGTAGAAAAGCCTCAGTCCTTCATATATTGATTAACTATAGACAAAACTCTTAACCCTAATCTTACTTCCTTTGAAATGGTTTTAGGGGAAATAAAGAAGCAAGATTGGAAAAAACACATAAAGGACAAAACCAAGGATTTCCCCAAAGTGCAAGCGTTCTGAGAGTATGCAGGGTTAGCACCTCAGTCCCACAGCTTAGTAACACCAGTATGACAGCCATGGGAGAAACTGGAGAGCCACCTGTGACAGAGACAATTTGCTGACGCTTACAGGTGTGAGTAGAAGGTAACTCCAAACAAGCAGTTAAAAAACCAAACAGCAAAACCCAAGGCAAAGAAAAAGCCTTTTTGGAAGAGGAAAACGCCTGAGCTTGATCACATGATACATACCCGTCTGTCGATCTTATCACCCTGCAAATTACACATTAAACATTATTCATAAATATTACCTTAGAAAAATCGCAACCTAGAAAAATCCCTCAAGTATGGTTATTCAGTTTTCCTGCAAATCTAAGAAATCATTTGTGACAGGCCCGTTATGATCTTTCTGTGTATGATGGTTCTAGAGGGCGAAGGTGATTTCTTGGCATTGTCTTTAGGACTTCGCATTTTACATTCACTGTGATCACCAGGTTAAGGCGTGT
Source organism: Zapus hudsonius (assembly GCA_004024765.1). Classification (NCBI taxonomy): domain Eukaryota; kingdom Metazoa; phylum Chordata; class Mammalia; order Rodentia; family Dipodidae; genus Zapus; species Zapus hudsonius. The sequence continues at coordinate 3,021 of PVHP010053116.1, forward strand.
CTGGGGTCGTGGGGCTCAGAGTCAATAACTGGCTTTAATTTAAAAAGATGTTTTCAACAGACTGCAACAGGAGTATGCAAGACTAAATATTTAAGGATAGGAAAAATTTGGCAGTTTTTTTTTAACCACTGGGATGTCATAAATTGTCAATTGAAGGAGACAGACTCAGCTCTTTTACTTCCATTCATAGTGTCTACGGACAGCACAGATGTTAGGCCTGGGGAAAGGAAGGAGCAGAGCTCCGTGGGAGGAGGTGTGCTCACCATGCACGAAGTGGGCCATGCCTCCCCCACCCCCGCAGCAGCAGCAGCAGCAGCAATAGAAAGTTCGACACAAAGGACATGCTGAGAAGTAAAGAAGGACCCAGCACATTCTCACTGGGCCTGAGTGGGATGGGCAAGTTCACTGTAGGGCAAGCAGACCAAGCCACTCTGACTCCTCTCCTAGATAAACACCAGCACTGGGGACTCTAGGACACCACAGATGTAATGGATGCCTATGCCATTTCGTTTCTGGATGACTGGCTGCTCCAGAAGGGAGGCTTAGTGCTATGACCTGCTCTATTCTCTCTCCCAGAAACCAAATTCAGCTACTTTATCATATAGATATTCTAAAGTATTTGGTAAAACAATCCTCATGCAATTCCACAAGACTGTTTCTGATGACAATGCAATGGTAAGGCCAGTGCTGGCTTTCCTCTCCCCCAGCAGCTTCTCAGGAGAGTCCTCCTATCACTGACACCTAACTGCTAAGATGTGTCTGTGTCCCCTCAGAGGGTTCATGTGGCGCTCACCTGTGAGAGGATGTTGGTGCACTGCTGCAACAAAGACACGGGAGGGTTGCCGATGCTTGTCGCAAGCTGAACCCTGAGCAGCTGTTCTTTCTGAGTGGCGTTCTCTTGCAGCGCGTGGGCCAGGGCCACAGCAGCACACCAGTTGGAGAGCGAGTCGGTAGAAAACAAGCCTCCACAAAGTAACTGACCAGCTGATACCGAATTACCTGTTGCTACAGGGATAGCAGACAATGAAAATATTAGATGCAGAATATGTGAAAACAAACCAAATTTACAAAAATGAAAAACTGCTTTCTATACATAAATAGGAGATACTACTATGTACTAGATTACCCACGTGATTTAGTAGTATTAGGTAACATTTTCACACCAGTGAGCCTGCCTTTAAAACAGAGATGAAGGGCTGGAGAGATGGCTCAGCGATTAAGGCACTTGCCTCCAGTGCCTAAGGCTCTGGGTTCAATTCCCCAGGACCCACATAAGCCAGACCCACATAAGCCAGACCCACAAGGTGGTGGCCCTGGTACACTCTCTCTTTCTCTCTATATCTCTCTGCTTGAAAATGAATAAATGAAATATTTTAAAACACAGAGATGAAGAGACACTACACATGGGTGATGCTAACAGTAAAGAGAATGATCAATTAAAAGTAACAGTTCTAGAACAAATTCTAAGGAAATACATTATTTTACTACCTCCAGCAATTTATTTTCATTTACAGAAAACAATTTTTATGATTTTTTTACAAAAATAATTTTGCTAAAATAGAGACTTAAATTTCTTTTCTTTTTTATTATTTCCTTTGTCTTTAAAGAAATTTTTAGAGAGTTAAATTTTGACACACCACCTCTTAAGTAACTAAAATGAGTTCTATTAAATATGTTCCTGGCTGGGCGTGGTGGCGCACGCCTTTAATTTCAGCACTCGGGAGGCAGAGCTAGGAGGATCGCTGTGAGTTTGAGGCTACCCTGAGACAACATAGTGAATTCCAGATCAGCCTGGGCTAGAGTGAGACCCTACCTCGAAAAACCAAAAAAAAAAATGTTTCTGATTGCCTATATTCATTCAATTGCCTTAAAGGTTAAAGTTAACAAGTAAGTATCCTCAAGTAAATGGAGATGTATGAAATGTACAAACAAAAAGCGAAATGGCTGTAATCTACAAGAGAACAATTCAGGATTCATCTTTGGGGCAGTGACTACTCAAACAGCAGCTTCTGTGGACTGGCTTCTACTCTGAGCCCAGTACTAGGGAAAGGGCTTTTCCTCTCTTCCGGTGCTTCACCTCCCCATGACTTGCTAAAGCAAGAGAACTGGAAGCTCTGCCATCAGCTGGAGTGTGCTTCCAAAGTGTCTTCTCTAAGCTTATCTTTAGGCCTTGGAACGAAGATTTCCCCAAGCATACGAAGTATTTTTAGGCTATATCGCAAGACGAAGATTCAAATAACAGATTGAGAAGCAGTTAGTGATGATTCCAAGCAGAAACCATAACTGAAGCTTTACCGTCAATAGTGGAAGGTAGAAGCGTTGACACAATTTCTCCTTGTCCTTTTTGGTTTTTATACAAGAAGCACTGGAAACAGTAGAGAACCGCACAGCGCAGCACAAATGGCTGCCTTTCATTCACCATGGACATGAGAAGTACTACAATTGCCGGTCTGTTGTATTCAAGAAAGAATGAAATGAAGCATTACCACCCAAGCACATAAAGAAATTACTAGTCAGTTTTTTTCACCTAAAAAACTAAAACCAGAACAGCAGCGAGCAAAGCATTTCCATCTCCGTTCCAGAGAAGCGCTCCCCTCAAGTCACATAGCTATGAAGTGGAAGGGTGCAGCTGAGCCTGAATATCTGCATTCAAAAGCCGCACACTCTTAAATTTCCAGCACATTTAGACGGCGAAGATAACTCATCCCAGTCCTCCTTGAGCCCATGGAAGCTAACACGCAAGCTAAGCTCTACCCGGCCGAGGAGCCCAGGGCTCGCTGCCCACCTTGGAGGGCTGGAAGGAGCATTTACAGAAGCAAAGTAGTCCTGGTTCACCTGGCAGCCTCGAATGACTTCTGATGCCGTGTTGATGGTCTGTTTCGAAAAAGAGAAGTTAGAGAAACATAGTCAAGGAAGAAAGCCTGTCGCCCAAAGAAGAAAATGGCATATCCTGCTTTTTATGATTAAATGCTGAAATTCAGACACACACAAAATCAGCGATAGAATATCATCTTTTAACAGTTTCTCAAGACAGTTTCACAATATGAATCTTGCATCTACACTTGAGTCGCTCTCAGCATAGCAGACAGGGCATCAGTCTCATCAAATAACACCTGAGGTTGGGCAAGGAAGCACAGCACCTGTAATCTCAGGACTCAGGTGGTAGATGCAGGAAGATCAAGAGTTTAAGGCCAACTTGGCCTACGTAACAAGTTTGAGGCCACCTGTGACACATGATGAGACCCCTGTTTCAAACACCCCCCACCCCTACAGAAAAACAACTAAATTTGGGCTGGAGAGATGGCTCAGCGGTTAAGGCACTTGCCTCCAGTGCCTAAGGCCCCAGAATCAATTCCCCAGTACCCACATAAGCCAGACCCACAAGGTGGTGGCCCTGGTGTGCTCTCTCTCCCATCTCTCTGCATGAAAATGAATAAATATTTTTAAAAATTTTGACCACATACATTTAAAATTTCATAAAAACCCCTTAAAATTAATAATATACTTGAAGAAAGGAAATTTATTTCTATAAAATTAAATTCCAGGCTGACCTTCAATTCACTTATATATAGTCTGAGGGTGGCCTCAAACTCACAGCAATCCTCCTACCTCTATCTGGGATTGCTGGGATTAAAGGTGTGCAACACCACACCTGGCAAATTAACTAATTTTTAAAAGATATACTAGGTGTAATAACCTATTAACAGAGTCTCAAGAAAAGAACAGAAAAGAAGAAAATATCAAGGAACACCAAAAACAGTCTCATAACTGAAGGTGCAAAGAACCCATGGATGGGAAAAGATTTGCGCTGGGATGAAGATTCTTAATAGCATATGGTGGGAGCCAGAGATGAGATCTCAGGAAGTTTCTAGAGAAAAAAGAAAAGAAAGGTTGATTTTTTAAGAAAAGGGTTAGGCCAGGTGTGGTGGATCACACCTTTAGTCCCTGCTCTTGGGAGGCAGAGGTAGGAAGATCGCAGTGAGTTAGAGGCCACCCTGAGACTACATAGTCAACCTGGGCTAGAGTGAGACCCAACCTAGAAAAAAACAAAAACAAAAACAAATAAAAAAAGAGTTCTTAACAGCAACACCAGAGTGGTGTTCTGAAAGTGAAATGGCAGTGACTTCAAACCTGGAGCTCTACTCTCAAGGAGCAGGATCAAAAGTTTCAGGCATGGGCTGGGAGACAGCTCAGTGGTTAAAGGTGTTTGCCTGCAACTGCCTGCCTGGAGCTTGATTCTCCAGTACCCATGGATACCCAATACACAAGTGGCCCATGCACCTGAAGTTTGTCTGCAGTGGCAGTTTGTCTAGTGCTCCCATTCTCTCTCTCTCTCTCTCTCTCTCTCTCTGCTTGCATTAAATAACATTTTCAAAAATTTCAGGCATAAAAGATTTCGCTTATCAGGCTAGAGAGATGGCTCAGTGGTTAAGGCACTTGCCTCCAGTGCCTAAGGCCCCGGGTTCAATTCCCCAGGACCCACATGGGCCAGGCCCACAAGGTGGTGGCCCTGGTATCTCTCTATCTCTCTATCTCTCTAATTGATAATGAATAAATAAAATATTTTTAAAAAAACAAGGTGAGGGCTGGAGAGATGGCTCAGCAGTTACGGCACTTGCCTCCAGAGCCCAAGGACCCAGGTTCAATTCCTCAGTAACCACGTAAGCCAGATGCACAAAGTGGCACATGCATCTGGAGTTTGTTTGCAGTGGCTGGAGGCCCTGGTGCGCCCATTCTCTCTGTCTCTCTCTTTGTATTTTTCTGCTTATAAACAAACAAACAAACAAACAAACAAACAAACAAACAAATTTTTAAAAAGAACAAGGTGAGAGTAGATCCAGGGAGCATGGCCAAGTCCCCAGAGCAGAGGGGGGGGGAGGGGGGGTGTGGAACACAGCTTAAGCAGGGGTGAGAGAAATATGATGATGTGTTGAGTATAGAATATTACTATGTATGGATGCATAGAAAATCAGCAATAATTAAAAAAAAGAATGTATAACTCATAGGAGAGAAAAACAATAATTAAAAAAATAGAATACGGAAAAAAAATAGAATATGGGACTCTATTTGACTGAAGCGACTGAGGCAGAACTACCTTGAGCTCAAAGCCAGCCCACACTACAGAATGAGACCCTATCCCAACACATGACACACACGTATGTACAGACACCTTAACTACTGATTTAAACATAAATTCCATCAAATAACGATGGCATTTCAGGAAGAAAGTAAAGTAATGGGGACTTAAGGAAGGGAGACCCTAAAGTTAGCTGTTTTGTTAAAAAACCATTTGCATTTTCAATGTGCATATTAATTGGCAAAAATAAGTTAAATAAACTAAATATTTCCACAAATTTCCTATAAGAAAAAATGCCATAATCAAGGGAGAATTTTACTCCTCTATGAGTCACCCTGTTGAGTGAGGCTAAATTTTGTTCTCAGAATTATCACCCTAAGTCATACTGCATACTCCCATTGAGTGTGTAATAAAGTTAATGAGAAATGTCTCTGAACAGACCAGCTAAGTTTTATCATTATTTATACACTATGCAACTTGAGGAATGAATATACCTTTTGGAATTAATACTGCCATGCTCAGTAAGGAATCAAACAGAAAAATGGTTAGCTATTGCTGTTTTTCCTCATGTCTTTCCGTTACCTCAGTGAGGACATCAGCAGGAATTCCAGTAGCCATGAGGATGCTGCAAAGCTGCTGCAGTAAGCCACACTGGAACATAGCCTTCTGGCAGCTACTGGTGGCCCCAGGAGGGTTGGTGGGCGAGACCAGCACCCGCACGAGCTGAGGGAGAGAGAACACAATGTGTCTTTTAAAGATTCGTAGCTGGGCATGGTGGCAACATACCTGCAAGTCTGCCCTCGGCAAGGGGAGGCAGGAGGCTCAGGAGTTTGGGCTAGAAAAGACCATGTCTTATGTGTAAAGACTTGTGACAAATCTGGGAACCAGAGCAGCTGTCTGGAGCGTCCCCTCACTACCCAGCCTGAGGCAGGCTCTTCCTTCTTGCTCCTCCAGCACAGTGCGGCTCACAGCACGTTCCTCTACTTGCTTGAGGTTGTCACCCCAGTAGTGTGAACTCCAGAGAGTAGTAGCTGCCTTGGTCATTCTTGTATTCCAAATAGTCCAGTATGTGTAATATAATACATGTTCAATAAGAAATCAAATTATGTTATAGGATGGCAGGCTTCTTATCAAAGGAAAGATAAGCTACCCAATTATAGAGTAAATCTAAAAACAGAATAAATTCTCCCAACAATGAAAATATTTAAAGAGAGGCTAAAACTCATAACTCAAAACCTGGTAGAAGATTCATACACAGGCAGGAGAACCTGGCCTCATCAACTGTTAGCTAAAAGTCATCTCAAGCAACTATGTGGGCAAAGTCACATCTTCAGAATAATTCTACAGATATCTTGCATTTTAAATTACATGTACATATGTGCACAAAATATTGTATACCTAAAATTGATAATAATACTTAGTTAACAAAAGTGCCAAACAAATGTTACCCATTACTTTACAATAGATAAAGTAATGAAAAGTAACAAGTAGATGAGCTGGGGAGATGGTTCAGCAATAAAGGCTTTGTCTACAAAACCTATAGACCCGGGTTCAATTCCCCGCTACCCACATGAAGCCAGATGCACAAAGTGATGCATGCATCTGGAGTTTATTTGCAGTGGCTGAAGGCCCTGGTGCGTGCATTCTCTCTGTCTGTCTTTCTTCTATCTCTGCTTACAAATATTTATTTTTAAAAAGAAACTAAATTAAGTACTAAAAAATCAAACAATCTACTCAAAAAAACAGGGCAGTGAACTGAATAGGTAATTCACAAAGGAAGAAATACAAATGGGTGATACTCAAGAAAATGTTCAGCATCCTTAATCATTAGGGATATGCAAATTAAAACACCTATGAGATTCCACCTTACTCCAGCTAGGATGGCAATCATTAAAAAAAATCTAGTAACAACAACAACAAAAATCTAAGGACAATAGATGTTGGCAAGGATGCAGGGAAAGAAGAACCCTCATTCACTGCTGGAGGAGAGCAAACTTGTACAAGCACCATGGAAATCAATATGGAGATTCCTGAAGAAGATGAAAACAGAGCTACCAACTGACCCAGCTATCCCTCTACTGGGCATCTACCCTAAAGACTCCTCTCTTCAACACAGAGACATTTGTCAACCATGATTATAGCTGCTCATTTCACAACAGCAGAGAACTGGAATCAACCCAGATGCTCATGGCTGGATGAATGGATATTGAAGTTGTGGTACATATACACAATGGAATTTTATTCAGCAGTAAGACTAAGCAGTAAGACATGACACAATGAAATTTGCAGGAAAATGGATACTTATACTTAGCAAACTCACACAAGCCAAGGAAGATAAACATCTGATACTCTCCCTCATCTTCAGCTCCTAACCAGGAACAGCTTGAGTTGCAAGCAAACCCAATGTGCAACTCGAGGGATAGATAATAGGGATGGAAGGGTTTAGGGGAGGGAAAGGTGGGACCGGGGGAGGATATACACAAAACTAAATAAAAAATGAATCGGTACCATAGAATTCTTACTGCTGGACAGCAGGCTAAAAGATACAACCCTCCAAAGGAATATGGGGATGCCGTCTGGAAAGGAGGGCCCTGAAGAGGGTGGGATGAAGCCTAACCCTAAAACATTTGGCTCGCACTTATAACTCCCAATACCAGAAATCAGTTACTACCCACATTGAGCTGTTGATCAAAGAGACCTACAAGGTCCCCCAAACAAGACAGGCTTCTGACAACGCACTTAAATACCCACCAGAGGTAGTAGATAAGTCATTACTGCTG
>PVHP010053117.1:0-10912 GCA_004024765.1 Zapus hudsonius
GTAGACATCTGATCATGTCTGCACACTTATGGAATCCCAGAACACATGGAAACATCAGGTCATGGCCGTTCACTTATGTAACCCCAGTGCTATGCGGAGGAGAAACCAGAGAATAGACGGGTTCACCAGAAAAAATAGCAGAGGAAACCCTGGGTTTCTAGAGACTCCATCTCAAGTAGAAGCACATCATGGCTGACAGAGGAAGAACCCGGCTCTTCTTTGACCTCTGCATGTACATGCATGTGTATATATACCACACACACACACCACACATACCACACACCACACAGGCTCAAAGAAAATTACAAAAACAGAAAGTGAGAATTTCCCAATTAGAGCCCAGCCTTGAAATGATAGGAATCGGCTGGGATTTGTTTACTTAGGAGTGGTCTAGCTGTTTCTCACCGAGCTATGGATTTACTTAAACCAGAGGTGAATCCCTGCTTCTGCAGCTGCCGCAGCTCTGAGATTCCTGTGGCTACTGCTTCTGCTTGTAGCCTTTCCTTGGTGCTTTTATTGAATAACGAAAACTATCAATATGTGAGTAGAGCATTACAGGGACCAAGGGCAGGTAATTTGTCAGTAAGGGGCAAGGAAATTTGATCCAAGTAATTCTTTAAGCATTTGTTGAAAGAATGGATTTAGGGGTATCATCAGTAGACTCCAGAACACACACACACACACACACACACACACACACACACACACACACACTCACTCACTCATTCACACACACATGCTCCATTCACAAATGCAGTCACACAAAGCCTACTTAAAAAGTTTTCAACATTTCTGCAGGCAACTGATTACTCTCCATATCCATTGCTTTCAAAGGATGGTCAGCATATCTGATGCACATACATATGAGGACACAGGTCAAAGAGCATACTTAAAGGTCACATCAGGTTTTATTAGCATTCCTTGTTGGTATTGGTCATCTGTGCTTTTTGGGGCAAAGTTATACTAAGGCAGAGGAAATCTGGCTAAATTGCTCTAAGCACTCCGGAGACATGGCTGGAATATTAACTTCAGGGCAAATTGCAATACAGGAATTTAGCAGAAAAAGCATCTCACAACAATCTTCTCAGAAAGACATTTGTTTGGGCCATAGGAAATAGTTCCAGAGTTCCTGCCCATAGTTCATGTCATTCTTAGAGTTCATTCTCACAGGTCATTCCATCCCCATGGAGGATGATAGTGAGAAGAAATCAATGACAGATAAACAGTACTTGCTGAATTAAACAAGTCCAAGCAGGCCAAGATCATTTCAGAAAATCAAACCAAGATACACTGAAAACCTGAAACTTTAATAAAAAGATTGTAAGTAGGTGTGATAGAGGTGACTTGTCTCATGCTAGGCTATTTCTTGTTGTATTGATGGATCCTGGTTCTCACAGAAACTTTCTGTAAAAAAGTAAAATCAAAGCAGATTATCCATCCAATAGTGAAAGCAACATGGATTAAAGGAGGGAAGGAGAGTTCCTTCGTAGACTTCGGCAGACCTACCCACTTCTTAGCCAAAGAACAGTGGGAGTTTCTCTCTGGACCCTGCGCCTTCCACATGCACAGGATTGTGACATGGTTCTCACCACCAGGAATGAGTTCTCTCCCACAGGGAGCCTCATATTTAACCAAAGAACAGTTGTCTACCTGAATAGGCTGTGTGCCATTATTGCACAGATGTGCACGTCTCTCCCAGCTGGCAGACTCCATAGCTTGGGAGGGATGTGCCCTGCTTGTTCATGCTGTTGTTGGCCATAATCCCCAGAAGCTCACACAATGCCTCTATCACATCAACCAAGGAGACTCCACAAAGGAAGTGGTGATTTAACCAAGAGTGAGTGCTGCTCTCACTGCTGGCCCGACAACCTGCTCCAAGGACACTAGGGACAGTCAAAACACATCAAAGCAGACATTTAGAGGTTCCGAAAAGCTTAGCACCTGTTGTGGTCAGCTTTCTAGTTGCTGCGCAGAAAGAACCCAAGCAAAAGTGGCTTGTGGAGGAATGGGTTTATTTGGCTTACAGACTCAAGGGGAGACTCCATTCTGGCAGGGAAAACGATGGCATGAGCAGAGGGGTGGACATCACCTCCGCCACAGCACTGCAAACAGCGGCAGGAAGGTGTGCCAAACTCTGGCAAGGGGAAGCTGGCTTATAACCCCATAAGCCTGCCCCCAACAACACAGCTTCATCGAGGCTGCAAAACCCAAACTGCCATCAGCTGAGGATCGATCTATCAGAACACATTCAATTGTTTGTGGGGGACACCTGGATCAAACCATGACAGCACCTGAGGAGACTATAACATACCTTACACAGCTTAGGAACCATTGCACAAAATGGAAAGATTGTAAGAGTCACAGGGTGGAAAGGTACATTTGGAGGTGCTTTCCACCCGCCCCCCCCCCCAGTGAGTAACTGATGCCTTCATGGCCCCATAGTGAATACCAATAACCTTTCTAAGGATGGCCTTGGTGGAGTAGGGGGAAAGGGGAGATATAACAGTAGAGACCGATGGGAACTGGGAACGTGCCCAGCATGTTATATGTTCGTACAGTAAAGTGCATAATTAATGAAATTAAAAACAACCTATAAGCAAACTCTTTCCGCCACTACAGAGTTAAAGCCTCGCTTGATACTGTTGGTCAAGTCCTGAATAGACACATCCTCTCTTCAGTATTAATTACATCATGACACTTATAGAGTCAGTAATTCTAATAGGCAAGATATTCACCTAATACAGTAATTTCTATTTTCAATTATTTTCTTATAAATACCTGGTTTCATTCTCTTATGTTACTGAATAATATTCTATTAGGCACGTGGACCATTTTTCTTTGTTCTACCTGTTGGTTACCTTGTCTGGGTTCATACTTGGCTCTTTTTAAGACCTAAAAGTTGAAGGGAGGTTATTTGGGAAGACAAAGGGGACCATAAGTAATTGGAGGGAAGTGCGTAATGTGCGTTAATGTGAATAAAGTGTATTATATGTAGGTACTAAGTGTTATGAAAACCAATATTTTATGAAGTCACTAACAAAATGAATAGGAGGGAAGCAAAAACTTCTTCAGAAATTCAATCTTGAAGAGAGATAAAAAGGCCCATGTCCCTCCAAGAGGTAAACAGTATTGAGTTAACAGACAAGGTCTGGTGTTTTATCTGATCACCTACACACTGGGCTTGACCATTAAATAGCAGTTAACGTTGGTGTAAGTACTTAATCACTCTGTACTCGGGTTTTCATCCCCAGGATGGGCTGAAAGGTTAAAGGTATTCACTCTGGGCTTCTTTGAAGATTTAATGGACAGGCATATATACATGAGGTCATTCACATACTAAGTAAGAGTTAATGGAAGGGCATATATATATATATATATATATATATATATATATATATATACCTGAGATAATTCATGTAGCAGGTACAAAGGAAGTAGTGAAATGATAGGGATTGATGGGAGCTTTTTCCTCCATAGTTTGAAGAGGAATGATAAGGCCAGAGATAAACAAGGTTTTCTTAACATAGCGACCTAACTGAATGTGTGCAGAGGTCAGATAAGACCAATCAGAATAACAGAAGAAATAAAGTGTCCAGACAATACCAACCAATTTCAGAAGCAGGAAACAGTCAGCCAGGCCATGTTTCTGTTATGTCTCCTGAGATATGAGAGGCTCAAGGTGATCGCCCGAGTTCATGATTCTGCCTTTGCCAAGAACCATCGCCACTGCCCTTGGGAGAAACGAATTCACTCGGCAAACACTCAAGTGACTCATGGAAGCTTGTGTCCTGAAACTGTCAGAAATAATCTCAATGCATTTGTCTTGTGAAATTGGAGCTGGAAGTGGCCATTAAGATATTGCAGCCTATGGTTTATAAATGCAAATCCTATCACATTCTGATCAGCTGCATCTGGACACGATGACTTTGCAATGGATAGAGTGGCAGCCAGGGGACATACAGTGTCAACCTCTAGTCACTAGGATTAGAGCTAACTCCCTACTCAGCCCCTGAAAGCCTGTCCCCTGCGCTCTGCTCAGAGTGTGAGGACCACAGAGAGAGCGTGTCAGTGGACCGACCTGAGGGAGGTTAGGGTGCTGGGTTGGGAACTCTTTGTAGCATCTCAATGCTCTGGTCCTCCTTTGGACTCAGAGACTCTGGGTATAAGCACTGGAAGACCAAGGCTAAGGAGACAGGCTGCTGGCATGGGAGGTGGGCTGTGGAACAAAAGTTGAGAGAAAACAGTCATGGCTGGTACCTGAGGCACTAATGCACATGCCTTGTAGAGCCTGATGGAGACCCTGGGGTGCTGTGGTCATTTTTATCCTAACGTCTTCAGTGGGTTCAGAGTGAAATAAAATTATATTTATCAAAGGGAGTTTGTGTGGCCTAAGAACTGTTTAGAGGGTGATGGTTGACAATTTGGTTCTGGGAAAGGGCTGAAGACACTTAAACAGAAGGTTTAAACAACAATAGTAAACTAAAAAAGGTCTATTCTGAAGGAAAAGGTCTATTTTTTAGTAAACTAAAAAAGGTATATTCATTTGCAGTATGCAGAGTCCTTTAACATAATTATGAACTTTGTTAATATCAGGTTATTCTTGATGATTAAATGTGCCACTCACTGGAACCCCAGACACAGTTCTTAACTTCCAAAGCTAACTTCCAGAACCATGCTTTGGTGACGTTGCCAGGCTTTTTAGTCGACTTTACATTCATGCCTCAACCTGATGTTCATTCTTCGTGTTTCAGAATATCAAGGAGCAGAACCCCTGGGTCTGGGCCCAGGGTCCAGAGAGTAGAGGGTTTGCTGGATTACATGGAGACCCACGTGCAGATCCCCAGCACCCATGTCACAGTGGGAGAGGTGGGGTTTCTGTCATCTCAGCACCCGTGAGGCGGAGCTCCAATTCAAGCAAGAGACCTTGCCTCAGTGAATAATGCGAGTGAATTCGAAAGAGGTTTGATGTCAAGTACAGACTCCCATGTGTGTATGCACACATGCACCCGGGTTCTTACAAACATGCACACACACACACACACACACACACACACACACACGCCTACAACGTGCAGACACCCCAGAAGAGAATCAAATAGAAACAATGATATTTCTAAGTTTATTTCCCTATCTGCTAACGTTGGAACTTAAAATTTCAATTTTGGTCTCAAGGATGAGTCATCAGTGGCTGGAGAGATGGCTCAGCGGTTAAGCTGCCTGCCTGCAGAGCCTAATAACCTAGGTTTGATTCTCCAGCACCCACATAAAACCAAACACACAAAGTGGCACTTATATCTGCAGTTCATTTGCAGTAGCTAGGGGCATTCTCTCTCTCTCTCTCTCTCTCTCTCTCTCTCTCTCTCTCTCTCTCTCCTCCCTCCCTTTCTCTTTCTGTCTTTCTCTGTGTGTCTCTCTCTTTGTGTAAATAAATTAATTAGTTAAAATTTTAAAAAGTCATCACATTTTTTGTAGATGATAAAGTTTACCACATAAACTTTATGAGATGTGAGTCTTGATATCTTGTTATAAGTAAAAAAAAATAGTCTGTATTGCATAGCACTGAAATTGATTGGCCTGGGCACCAGTACATTAACGCTTTTCTTGACTTAATCACACAAGTTGGTTTCCTCTGCCCCCAGGAAGCAAGATGAGGAAGACTGATTTCTCAACAGTAAACCGGCCAATTCAAATGTCACAGGCTGCACTGGCTACAGTAACTTTCCCACATAAAACTTTATGAAAAACCTAATGACATAAAAGGAGTCACATAAAATTTCTCACAATGCCAGAGATTAGAAGCTTGGGGAAGTCTGCTGAGCTCCACCCTCCAGAGTATGAAATGGAAGGTCAGCCAAGCTGCCTTTGATCCCTCGCTCTGGGGAAAGATTGCCTTCCCCGATCCCTCGGGATGCTGTTTGAGTCAGGACCTTGCAGCTTCGGGGCTGGGGACCCCATCCGTCTGCAGACTTCCAGGTGCAGGTGTCACAGATCCATAAGGACTTCTTCGTTCCTTCTCAGGAACCCTGCATGTGAAGAGCCATGTGATCCGAACTTCCCTAGTTTTGAGAATGTGAGTGATTAAACTAGGGTTAGAAAACACAAGAACACATTGTATCTCGAGTTCTTCAAGGTCCTAAAATATAACAATCGTGAAGTGGTAGTTCATCATTGTATAGGTTCCAGACAGGTAAATAGCAAGACACGACATTTTTCTTTTTTTAAAAATTTATTTATTTATTTATTTATTTGGGGGGGGAGAGAATATAAAGGGGCACATCAGGGCATCTTGCCTCTGCAAAAAAAAATCCAGATGCATTTATCACTTTGTGCATCTGGCTTTTATGTGGGTATTGGGGTATTGGGCAGACCAGCAGGCTTTGCAAAGCCAACACCTCTAACTGCTGAGCCATCTCTCCAGCCTGCATTTGTTATTTTTATAGACTCTATTTTATGGGGCAATTATTTATTCTTAATTAATAAATAAAAACTGACTTAATCATGTGTAACATGACATGTGTACACTGAGAAAGGATTAAATCAAGCTAACTCTGACCTCTCATATCATTTTCATTTATTTGTGGTAAGTACATTTAAAATTTTCTATGCTAGTATTTTTAAGTCTAAAATACAAAACTGTTAAATATGCTCACCGTGGGGTAAGACAGTGTTTTTGTCTAACTGAAAGCTTGATGACAAAGCGACTTTTTGAAGCCATTTAAAATGTTTTGCCTACCACAGCAAATTTAATTAAAGAATCATTTAACTTTAAATTGTTACCGATGGATCTTTTAGCAGCAATTTAAATTTTTCTGTGAATAGTTACAACACAAGCATTATATAAAAAGTCTAACATTAGAAGTACAGATTTTCTTTTTATACATTGAATATGCTCAGCCTATAACAAAGCTATTTGTAACAGGATAAATAAGTGTGCATTTCAAAGACAATTTAGAAAACGATAATGTGTGAAACATCTAAAGATAATCTTTTTTTCTTGAAATGTCTGGCAGTTATGCACTCCAGGAGCTAAAAGCTGGGAGACAATGACTTTCAACACTCGGATTTACAATATCTTTTTCAGCAGTTCTGGGGGGAAAGTTCTTTGATAGAATTAATACAATGGAAAGATTCCTGAGCTTCAGAAATGGTCACGGAAGCAGCTGAGTGGAGTGCAGTAATAACCATAATTCCAGTGAAAATAAACAACCAAAGTTGCCAAATGGTCTCTTTACACGAAGGCCTTAAAGGGCCAGATGAGTCCAGGACATTCATCCTGGACAGGCCGAGGATGGTGAACATGTCCTCTGTCTCTTTCTGCCTAGGTTGGCCACTGAGCTTAGCTCTGGGTAATTGGATTGCATTTGCTGTCATGCACGTAATATGCATTCAGTTCATTTTTAGTTTCAGGCTTGGGAACTATATTTTGAAAGGGATTCAAAGGAGGAACAATTGTGACAAGATAAGTAAAAAGATAATCACTTTTTTATTCCAGGATTGAGACGAATGTGGTTGATCTCCTGTATCTCTTCTTCCATCCAGGTTAAACCAAATGAAACGAAATGTTCACGCTTCAAAGTGAATGGACGATAGGCACCTTCCTACAGTGAAACACGTAACTGACGATGCCTTAGCAGGAGTTCTGTCCATTTTCCGCGAAGGGATTGCTCAAAATCAACATGTGTGTTTCTAGTGGGAAGTGATTTTCTTAGATATAAATGAGTTTGCTTTCTTTCCTTTAATAAATGCATGCTGGGGGGGGGGCAGAGCAAGATGGTGGACGAGTAACAGCATCGCCAGGACTCCCTCTGTAAAGATTGTGCTTGTATTTTTCAGGATGCAGCGAGAGAGCTGGGGCCCATCTAACCCTACCAACCGACTGTAGGCCGATGGCTGAGATCCTGGCAAGAGAGGAGCCACCACAGTCATACGGTGGAGGATCCATATGGAACCCCGCAGAGAAGGACGGGAGGAACGAGGGACCCACAGCCACAGACATTCAATCAACACAGGATAAGCAAGTGAGACAGAAACCAATGATTTTCAACACAAAGACCCCTAAACTCACAACCTTAAAGCAGCCTTAATACTCACCCACCACGACTCAGGGAACTGAACGGAAGAGGGGGTGGAAGGATTGTGAGAGCAATGGTGGGGGAGATTATCAGAGGCATGGCCTCCCTCAGTAACAACATACTAGGGCCAGGAGAACCTGGCTGAGTACTAGGCTCTCCATGGTCCCCTGCCCCAAGGACTGATCCAGACGACCCACGGAGGAGGATAGCCAGCTGATTGGGGATGGGGGGGCATTGGGGACAACAACTCATTGTTTGCCCACTAAATATTGTAACTCATTATGGACAATAAAAAAATAAATAAATAAATATATGCTGACCCATGACTGTGTACAAGATTCTGTCTGATGCATCAAGCGGAATACAGAGCAATTTCTTTTCAGCAGAACGTGTAAATTGCAGGGGCAAGATAGGAATCAATCAAGGGGAATGACATTTATGTAGTTTTTAAAATGTCCTAACTTCAAAAGGGAAGAGATAGGCAGAGGAGGATTGTTGGGGTGAGGATAGAAACACGGTTTAAAGCGATTAGCTTCTTTTATTAACTTTTATTTTTGAGCTAGGGTCTCAGGCTAGCCCAGTACCACCTGGAGTTCACTATCTAGTCTCAGGCTGTCTCGAACTCATATAATCCTCCTAACTCTGCCTCCCAAGTGCTGGGATTAAAGGTGTGTGCCACCATGCCTGGTTAGTAATTACCTTCTTAATAATATTTTATTCTTTCAATTGACATATGGACATCTAGGTATCATTCATTCTGGCATTAAAAAATACCTTTGAGGCTGAGGAGATGGCTCATTTCCTAAAGGCACTTGCTAGCAAAGCCTGCCATCTTGGGTTTGATTCCCCTGTGCACACTTAAAGCCAGATGCACTCAAGTTTACACGCATCTGGAGTTCATTTGCAGTGGCAAGAGGCCCTAGTGTACCCATTCTCTCAGTCTCTCTCTCTGATTGCAAATAAATGAGATAATAAAAATAATTTTATCAGTTAATTGTCTTCTCTTTAAGTCCCCTCTCCCTCCATTCCCTGTTTCCTTGGGGATATCTGTCCCCTTTCTGCCTCCAAGTCACCTGTGTCCTTTCTCCCTTCCCTCATCCCTCCTGCTGCTCATCTCCTTATACCCACCTGAGTCACTGTCTATCCTGAGAGGCTTAACCCATAACTTCCCCCATATATCCATATTCTAAGTGTTCTAACTAGGATTTTCATATCACAGAGAACATGCGGTTTTGTTCTTTCTGAACAAATTGGGTCAATTGACTTGATACAATTCTTTTCAGGGTCATCCATTTACCTGAAATTTTCATAGTTTCACTGTTCAACACAGTGACCTGAAGTCCACTGTGTATACGCCCTCCTCTTTGACCATCCAGTTTCTTCCATGAGTAGCTACACTGACCCGCATCTCAGATATGGCGAACGGAGCACAATCAGTAAGGTCCGCAGTGGAGTGTGGAGTCCTGGTAGACGGTCAGGAGGGGCACAGCTGGGTCATATGGAAGGTCTTCTTCTTCTTCTTCTTCTTCTTCTAATATTTTATTTATTCATTTTCAAGCAGAGAGAGAGAGAGAGAGAGAGAGAGAGAGAGAGAGAGAGAGAGAGAGAGAGAGAACAAGGGCCACCACCTTGTGGATCTGGCTTATGTGGGTCCTGGGGAATTGAACCCAGGGCCTTAGGCACTGGAGGCAATGAGCAATCTCTCCAGCCCCTCTTCTTCTTTTTAAATACAAAAAAACTATCGTGGCTGCATCTTGGAAATTATGGCAGTAGAATAAACAGCAGGCGCAAACAGAGACAAGGCAGCCCGTGCGAACGAGAGAGGCTAAGGAGCTTGCAGAAGGAGACTATAAGGTGGGCGTGAGGACCAAGCTTTGGGGGGTTTCTGAAGTGGGAGGAAGGCTGAGAGCCAGCAATGTGGAAAGAATATTAAATGACTGCAATCCAAAATTCTGGTATATTTTGGAAATAATAAAGTGATCATTCCCCATCTTCTCTCAAAGTGGTTCCTTTGATTTGAGTTGTGCTTTGTGCTTTTTTATATAAGATTTTATAAAAACATTATGAAGGATGAAAAATACAGAAACCGTTCTTTTAGGCGGAAAAATCTAGACTTCAGAAAAACCATCACATATTCTAGAAGTCTTATACCAATTCTTCTCATCTATTGTCTGGCTGTGCTATGGATAATATGTTATATAGGGAAATCTTTTCTGAAACGGTGCTGTGGACATTGAAAATCATTTTCTTGTTTCTAGACTACCATGGTCTTGAGGACAGCTTATGAAACCCTGAATAAACTCTGCACCTTGAATAGGCAATGGACAGCTCTCCTTTCACTCTGGGCTCTTAGTTTAGCAGAGGATGAGGCCGCCTGGCAGGTGCTCTATGCAGAGCTCATCCTGGACACAGACCAAGCTTCTCGTCCTCCACACATGAGTCATTCAACCTCTCTGCCCTCTAAAGACAGGAATGAATTGTTCTCTAGCCTGCTTCACCCACTGAAATGTCTGTTGGTGAGATAATGTCTCTGAAACAAAGCAAATGCCTCAATAGATCTGGAAAAGGTTTCCAGAACAGCTTGTGGCCTTTTTGACCAGAGGCTGAACGTGAAGCAGAGGAAAGATGCTTCAGTGAAGCTACAGGTCATGGAGGAAGGACACCTCCTGCTGCAGAGGACGCCATTGCGCCTTGGGGTCACGGGGGTGGAAGCAGGGAGACGTCTGTCTCTGTCTGGGGTCGTTCTGATCTTTGTCATTACTCTTGGGGTGTCTCTATGGCCATGGGAAGGAGCTGTCCAAGGGGGAGGGCTGGAGGACGGAGACTGCTCCAAGCGACTC
>PVHP010053118.1:0-10881 GCA_004024765.1 Zapus hudsonius
AGAAAAGACACAGACAGCTGTTCTCCCGGAATGCTCATTGTAATAATGGGCTTTGAAGAGAAAAAGTCATTGATGGATACTTCATAATGACATAAGATCATATTTAAAGTTGAATGCAGATATTAAAGTTTAATAGTCTAAAACATAATTGGCTTGAATATATCTATGAAACATTATTAAACATTTAAGAGCATAAATTATCACGCAATAACTGATATGTTAAGGGAATACCAAATAATATACCCATTAAAACCATCACTGCCATGAAGTGAAGATTCACTCATATTTTCCTACAAATCATTCACCCATATTATGAAAAGAGATGTATCTATGGAAAAGATTAAATGAAACTATAAACATCTACCACTTTCTGTATTGATTTTAGTCGTTAATCACAGCATAAACACAACTGTAACAGGCATTAAACCAATTGAGCATATGTAGCATAAATGCAAAATAGCTAGTAATTAATGTTTCACAGGAAAATTACGCAACTATGTCTCTAACTTGTTTCATTTTCAGTGTCATTGGCAGAATGCAGTCGGACCCCTAAAGCTTCTCCTCCCAGGCTCCCAGTTCCCAAGGAAAAAGACATTTTTCCAATTCCATAACATCAAACACAAAATCCTCACCACTCCGAAAAGTGCAATGTTCAGAAAATTATTTTTTCAAAATATTTTAAAAATCAATGTACTAGGAAATCCAGGATCCCCTGCCACAAGGACTAATCCAGACAGCCCACGGAGGAGGATATCCAACTGATCAGGGATGGGGAGGGGGGAATTCGGGAATTTGGGATAACAACGCATTATTTGCCCACTCAAAAATGTAACTCATTATGGACAATAAATATATATTTAAAATAAAAAATCAATGTTCAATATTTAAAAAAAATGAATCCAGTTTGAAAATATTTTATTTATTTATTGGATATGAGAGGGTGGGTGAGAAAGAGGCCAACAGAGAAAGAGAGAGAATCAGCATGCCAGGGCCTCCGTCCACTGCAAAAGAATTTCAGACATTTCTGCTACCTAGAGCTTCTGACTTTCACGTGGGTCCTGGGGAACTGAACTCAGGTCTTTCTGCTTCTCAGGGAAATGCCTTAAACGCTACGCCATCTATTCAGCCCACCGTTTCTTCATTAATTGGAAATGGATATCGTCTGATTTTATAAGTGCTAGGGTTTTAAAGCCTGAGCCCTACCTGATGAGTGAGAGAGAACTCTGCAAAATCAAATGCAGTGTGTTGCAACAAGTGCAAAAAGCAGAATTTTAGCTCCCACACTTTTCATATAAAATCAACTAATTTTCCTGGACTTCAGCTTTTTTGTTTGTCAAAAACTATATTAAAATTCAAATATAGATAGGTATAAATGCTGGATATTGATTACTAGGATTTGGTTGAAAATAAGACTTAATCTGCTTAAAACTGGTGACAGAATAGGCTACAAACAACAGTCAATAATTATTTTTTTCGTATTCAATTTTTGTTACTGAATAATGTTTTGGCAATTGAAAGTAACATTTAATTAAAAAAATACTTTTCTGCCTGGGAAATACGTTACGATTTTATAAAATAAATCCTTCCTCCTTGGCTATTTAAACTTCATTCTGTGTATAAACCAACTTCTGTATGCTATAGAAGTTATATAGCCATTTTTCTCCCCATGATAAGATAGTTGGCAATGTGAATGAATACCTCTTTGGAAAAGCCTAGGAAAGGATGATGTCACTGGATTCCTGAACACGACTGCTCACTTTTCCCAGGAAGTCTCCGTGTTGCTGACCTCTGAGAAATGATCCTGTCAGATCTCACCTTTCACAGTTACCATGACGACTCTGTCACCAGATACCTCATGGCTATGGATGCTGGCTTTTTTTTTTCTCTCTGCATCAATGTTCAATTGAGAAACACTGATCTACTGCTCATTGGGGTAGTGACTCAACATAGCTGTGTTCTTTTTTTTTAGTTTTTCAAGCAGAGAGAGAGTGCAAGCGAACGAGAGAGAGAGAGAAAGAGAGAGAGAGAGAGAGAGAGAGAGAGAGAGAGAGAGAGAGAGAGAGAGAGAGCACCAGGTCCACCACCCTGTGGGTCTGGCTTATGTGGGTCCTGGGGAATTGAACCTGGGGCCTTAGGCACTGGAGGCGAGTGCCTTAACCGCTGAGCTTTCTGTCCAGCCCAACATAGCTGTTTTCTTATGTTGAGGACTCTGGTTGGTCAAAATGAAAAATGCATTTAATTTGTAAGTTCATTGTATGCCTGGATTTAGACGAATCTATCAAGGAACGGCCCCCATCATCCCCTTCACTTGTCACCAACACTGTTGACCCACCCCCATAGCCAACATCCCTCCGTCATCAATCACCACTGTCTTAATCCTCATTGTCACCCCCATGGGCACCTTCATCGCCATCACAAAACGGCTGCACTACATACACTTTGTCAAAGGGTTCCATGTTTAACATCTTGTGAATATGGGATTATGTCATTCAATCTATGCAGAAACGCACAAGGTAGTGTTCTGGTTGTGCTTCTCCAATAGGTAGGGAAACAAATAAAACTCAAAAGCTGGATTTGGAACACTCAGACCTCGTTTTAACTATTTGATTAGGAAAGCCACCATATTGCCTCGTCTTTCTAGAGAGAACTCAAGCCAATGAGTTTGGCTTTTCCATGTTCCAAACTTCTCAAGGAAAACCACTGAGGCAGAAACCAAAGAGTGTGAAACACAAACCAAAGCCAGCCTCCAAGTTCTCCTCTAACTGAAAGTCACAAAGCTCAAATATTTTTCTATACTGCATTTACTGGAAATTAGTGGATTCAAAAAACTTTTCCAGGTCTGGAGAGATGGATCAGGGGTTAAGGCACTTGCCTCCAGTGCCTAAAACCGTGGGTTCAATTCCCCAGGACCCACGTAAGCCAGACCCACAAGGTGGTGGCCCTGGTGCTTGCTCTCTCTCTCTCTCTCTCTCTCTCTCTCTCTCTCTCTCTCTCTCTCTCTCTCTGCTTGAAAA
Source organism: Zapus hudsonius (assembly GCA_004024765.1). Taxonomy (NCBI): domain Eukaryota; kingdom Metazoa; phylum Chordata; class Mammalia; order Rodentia; family Dipodidae; genus Zapus; species Zapus hudsonius. Next base: position 3,015 of record PVHP010053118.1, read on the forward strand.
ATGAATAAATAAAATATTTTTTAAAAAAAACTTTTCCAACTAGTTAGTTTTTTTTTCCTGAAATTTCTTTCATTTGTAAAATTGTGGATGATGAGAATTTCAGAGACACAGAGGAAATTTGTAATCATTAATGAACAAAGTACTTTGAAATTTAAAGCAGGATTAAATGTTAATATAACTAATCTTCTTAGTTAGAAAAAGTTAATAAATGTGTCCAAAAAGCCTGTAACTAACTTCATTACTTTTCTCATCTACATGGCTAAGTTTCAATATGACAAAATGTGTTTTAGTTGATTAAACATAATTTTAGCTACATTGGCAAATGACGGTTATTAACATCATATACTATGGCAAATATTGTCTGCGGTTCGGACTAGAGTGTTGTGAACATTGCCTGAAAGTTCCATCTCAGCTGGGCGTAGTGACAAAGGCCTTTAACCCCAGCACCTGGGAGCAGAGGCAGGAGGATCACCGTGAGTTTGAGGCAAGTTTAAGACTACAGAGTGAGTGCCAGGTCAACCTGGGTTAGAATGAGACCCTAGCTTCAAAATCAAAACAAAAAAAAAATCCATCTCAATATATATGAATTCTTGTTTCTGGATTTTCAGCAAATCAGCACTTATTAATAAACTCATATTTTGTTTAAAAAACTGTGAATGACTCATTCTGACAACATTGGCTACGATTTTGACAAAGAAAATCAGAATTAAAACTTAGAATGGAATCTACTTAGGAAGGAATCAGAGTAAAATTTTAACAAAGGCCCATGTTGTGCAAGAGCTTAAAACAAAAATTATTGGTTATATTTCTGAATATTGACATAAGGTACTTACTGAAAAACCACAGCATGTGCTTGTGTTTGGAACAGGGATAAGACAATAATAAGGGAAATATTTCACAAATTTCATCCTATCTTGGAGAGAAACAATTTCTCCTCAGAATTCTCTTTGTTCATATCATGCTCCAATAGCAGATGCAGAAGTCTGTGTCATTTATAAGTACACGGCCCTCAGTTATGAGGCAGGAATGGATTAACATTCAGAAATCAAAGTGACCGCATGCTTCAAGCATGGCCCACATTTACCTGGTCCAGGTGCTCTGAACTGAGTTCAGTCTGTGCAACAGGCTCAGGTTCTGGGAGGGTGTCAGGGGCGAAAGCCTTTGGGACCTTTGGAGGCCCCCCCTGGCTTCATCTCATGATGGCACCTGACAGCCTGCCAAGAGGGGCTTGGCTTCATGAGTTTCAGGAGGTGATCTCAGTTGGCCGTTATGCACAGGTTCTGACCATCAGCCCTCTGATTGGCCAGGAAGCTCTATAGATTCTGCCTCGTTCCCTGAAATAAAAAGCATACGTTCATCAACCAACAAGCAGTGTGTGTATCTGTATGATCACTGTCTCCGCGGGCGGCGGGCAGTGATAGAGAGGCAGAGAGAGACAGAGAGAGACAGAGAGACAGAGAGTGTCAGGGGCAAAAGCCTTTGGGGCTTTTGGAGGCCCCCCCCTGGCTTCATCTCAGGACGGCACCTGCCAGCTTGCCACGAGGGGCTTGGCTTCATGAGTTTCAGGAGGTGATCTCGATTGGCAGAGAGAGACAGAGAGACAGAGAAAGAGAGAGACAGAGACAGAGAGAGAGACAGAGAGTGTCAGGGGCGAAAGCCTTTGGGGCCTTTGGAGGCCCCCCTGGCTTCATCTCAGGATGGCACCTGACAGCCTGCCAAGAGGGACTTGGCTTAATGAGTTTCAGGAGGTGATCTCGATTGGCCGTTCTGCACAGGTTCTTGCCATTAGCCCTCTGATTGGCCAGGAAGCTCTATAGATTCTGCCTCGTTCCCCGCAATAAAGACACACGTTCATCAACCCACAAGCAGTGTGTGTGTATTTATGTGATCACTGCCCCATGAGCGACGGGCCGCAGGATTCTTCCCCACCACTGCCCAAGTCTCTGCTCCTGTGACAGCCTGGCCCCTCTCGGAACCGCCCTTGGGTTTTCAGTGTTCTATGAGCTTGAAGGTTCAAAATCACCTTGGTTATGCAACTAACAACACATCCAGATCTTACTGAGTGAAGCAAAGAGGGTCAAAAGAAATACCTGTGAAAACTAAAAGCCAAAAGAGAATCTCTTGTTGTATTGACTTGCAAAACACATACTTGGACAAGGATCATTTTGCTGAAACCATCACTTAACAAACATTTCCTTTAAGATTTTTTTTTCAATGAAGATTTGAAGATTCCCATCGTATTTCACATACTTGCTCCAAGAACATGTGGCTAAGAGTCATCTGGTAGCTCTGGAAACCTTGGCTGATGAACAGAGTGGTGCTTGCTACAGGTTGGTTGAATTGAACTGAAATGATGTCAGTCAGGTCACAAAAAAGGAACAAGGAAAAGAAATGAACAATAAAAAAAACAGAAATATGGGCTTTGCTACTGACATCTATTCAAGAGCCAGTTCTGATGCTTGTGAGGGAGGGGATGAGACATCTGGTTGACCTTCTCAATGAACAGAGCAGCTCTGTCTTTTTTTAAATATTTTATTTATTCATTTTCAAAGAGAGAGAGAGAGAAAGAGAGAGAGAGAGAGAGAGAGAGAGAGAGAGAGAGAGAGAGAGAGACCAGGGCCACCACCTTGTGGGTCTGGCTTATGTGGGTCCTGGGGAATTGAACCTGGGGCCTTAGGCACTAGAGGCAAGTGCCTCAACCACCAAGCCATCTCTCTGGCCCACAGCTCTGTCTTGGTGCAGGAGACACTGGTACTTGGTTGACCTGCCATAAGCCCCTGAACACTATTAGTGAACGTGAAAATGTCTTATTGCTTTTTATAACCTACTAGATATCTGCGACAAAGATACCAATTAGATCAGAATTCCAGAACAGATGCTGAGGGCAGCCAAGTTTATTCACTTATTTGAATTTCCAGTTATTTGCTCCTAATATTTTCCAATATAGAAACCTTCATAAAGCCATGGACATCAATATTGCAGTTGGTCCGCAAATACACTCAGTGGGTGATGTCTTGAATATAACAAACAACAACAAATATTTTTAAATAATCCATTCATGGGAGAAAGTTTGCATAATGATAAAGGTCCACAAAATCCTGAACCTTACTTCTAACAGAATAATAGTATTTGGGTCTAATTTCAGCTGAAGCTTCATTAAAATGAGACTCCTAATGGCCATGGGCCGTGTGAGACCGTGGAGAAGGTCACCAAGAAGGAACAAAGGAGTGTCTAACATTTTTCTAGCCTCGTCCACATTTTAATTTTTAGCTACAGATAATGGGAACATTCCAAAGAAAAATGAAAAGTGAACATGAAATTTTGCTCTAATAACATTATGCTAAATTGTCAGTAATAAAGGAATAAAGCTGTGAATTAACACAAGGGACAACAAGGTTTCATCGCTTCGGTTTTTATAGTCGCTCAAAGTAACTTTTGAATTTCCATTGGGAATGGGAGACAGTCTCTCTTCAGAGAATTACACCTTCAGCACTATTCAAATAATGTATCACGTCTTCAAATAATTAAGTTACGGTGGGTAGAATGGCACTCATATTTTCTACCAGTGAAAATGAAAGGGGACGTTAATTAAAATTAATGGATTAAAGTACAATGAAAGATTCATTTAAAAATAACTGACGGGGGGCTGGACAGATGGCTTAGCATTTAAGGCCTCTGCCTACAAGGCAGAAGGACCGAAGTTCAATTCCCCAGGACCCGTGGCTCATGTGTCTAGATTTCCTGTGCAATGTCTGGAGGCCCTGGCATTACCCATTCTCTCTCTCTTTCTCTCTCTCTCTCTGTCTCTTTCCTTCTCTCTCACAAATTCAAATTCAATATATATAAATGAAATTTAAAAATAACCAATGATAGAAACTTTAATCTTCCTTTCTGAAAAATTTTCTCTAAAAACCATCTGAATCTATGGATGGGACAGGAGCTATAGAGATAAATCAGGCTAAAGGAGCCAAAATTAAACCATGATTTCATGATCTTAAACAAGTCACCCATTTATAATGATGGACTAGAGGTGGGCATTGCCCACAATGCAATGAAGGCCATGTGTTGTGGAATTAATCGTAAACAGAGACAAAATGCATAAAAATTAACAAATTGCTACATGCACTTCCTTAGTTCACATACTGATTATGGTGTTTAACAAAAGTTAGAATATTATTGACATCTTTATCATAATGAGGCCAAGCGACGGAACACAGAAACATATCGAAGGAAAAATATGGTAAAAGTGAATATAAAAAGCGTTATCATAACTCAGATTTTGCGGAAGGTACTTTCTATGTATTAAATGTATTTATACATACGCACGCATGCCTGTTACAATGTCTATTAATATGGCTGCATAGACATTGATTATTTTTCAGCTTCATACACTAAATGGATTAGGCTTAAGGCCTAGCTGATAACAACTATGAAATAGATAATACATCAATATACAGAATTTTTTTCAACCAGAAAAATGAACTCTCCTGCCATAGAACCAACTCATGAGAAAAATGCAAGACAGAGAAAGAAAACATGGTGGATGGTAACTGAAGGTAAGGGCTTATCTTCACGGCCTACCACTAAACTTCCCACGCTCACTGTGGGCACCCACGAGGTCACGCCTAGAGTGGACTCTCACCCAGACCTCAGGAAGGTCCAGATGCGGGAAGGACAAGGGAGACCCTGCGGAGAGAAACACGAGGTGGGTAGCCCTGCCCATGGCTCCCTCTGGGGCTATTGCTTTCCTCATGGCCCTCCCTGTCTACTTCCATTGCCTTTGTGTCCCTGACCCCAGATAACCAGAAAGTACTATGGGGTCCTGTAGGTTGCTTAAATCTTTGCCATATGTTTTCATCTCACCGCATTTGACTGTATTGTCTTCCACTAGGGAACACTTCCATTATACCAATAGAAAATTTGGACACTTGGTTCTCTGGACATTTTTCAGACCTACTGACTTGATAGAAATTTACCATAGTATTTTTAAAACGCTCTGACCTTTAAACCATATCCACCTGTTATTTAATTACATTAGCTACTCTGTTAGCTATATTTGTATTTCTTGTGTATATGCATTTGCACTCTATCTGGTACGACTTATAAAATTGAACACACAAGAAGGCGGTCCATTAAAATTTGACCTGTTAGCTATATTTGTATTTCTTGTGTATATTCATTTGAACTCTATCTGGTACGACTTATAAAATTGAACACACAAGAAGGCGGTCCATTAAAATTTCACCTGTTCTACAGTGTATTTAAGAGTACAAGTCAAATGTCTTAATGGAACACTATTTCTAGATGTGTGCTCTTAAGAAATAATCATGGATGCATGGTTAGATTTAAATTCAAGGATTTGGATTTTCACAATTCTTTCGAAGACAGTAAATAAAGTCAATACAAATGCCCGACTCTATAATTGCTACTAACAGGGAACTGGAAAATCAAATATGTTCTTTTAAAATAAGAGTAACCCAAATATATATTCACAAGATAAAACTTTGTTAATGAAGAGAGAAAAGATATCTGTTAGAAAACATCTCCTGAATTTTTTGTGTTTAATAAAACTCAAATGTAGGATGACATTTTTTTACTAAAATAAAATGTGATTTCAGTTTTATTTGATTTTTAAAGTATTTTTCATCTTTTTGTTGTCTATTATGTAAAAACTGAGCAGGCATAATTGATGATTCAAGAAGAAGATAAATTAAATTTTAAAATAAAAATAGTAGAGGGACGGGCTGGAGAGATTTTCTTTCAAAGCCTAATGACCCAGGTTCGATTCCCAGTGCCCACTTAAAGCCAGATATCCAAATCAGTACATGCATCTGGAGTTCTTTTGCAGTGGCTGGAGGCCCTGCTGTGCCCATTCTCTCTGTTTATCTTCTATATCTCTCTGCTTTCAAAGTAATAAGTAAAAAATAGTTTAAAAATAAGCCTAATAGAGGGAGGGGATAAAAATGAGCTACACATTTCTCTCTGATGAAGAGGCGTCCATGGTTTCAGTGGGGAGGTCATTTTTCCTCTGCCCCAGGTTTAAGATGTCAGAGGAATTTGGTATAGCTAATCAAAATAAGAAACAGTATTATTGTATTCTAAATAAATTATTGATTCGACTTCCCTGAAAAAAAAACGAAGTGTCTTCTGATCACATTTTATCAAACATTAAGAGTCAAAATGTCAAAGCTTTAGCTACAATCGAAAAGTTCCTATAGATGTTTGTCACCAAAGTATTAAAAATTAATATTGATGATTAAGGCGACACCTCATGAGATCACAGCATAGGATGGAATTACCTGGGCACTGGGGTTCCTGGATGACATTTGATAGCACCTCCACAAATCTGCATATTTTTAATATTCACCGACAGAAACACATACACATTAAATTGCAGCCATGAGGGTGACAGACGTATTTTTAGAGTGTTTTGAGTTTTCCAGCCCGGGAAGCATGTGTAAGAGAATATGAAAGGATCTCTTCCCTATTCCTGTCAAAACCTTGTCATCCCACCTCCTGACTCAGCCTGGGGGATAAAAATATAGATGTTAATGAGAACGTTACTGAGAAGAATAAACACTTAAGACAGACACGGCATTTTCGTGTGAATGTCCAAAATACTGAAAAAGGAGCAACAGAACATTTTTATTGAGGTTAGACTCCAACATGGCAAGAAAATAGATGGAAATTCAAAGTAAAATATATACCATTTTCACTGAAGAAAAACTGGTGCTACTTCGACCAGCCTTACTCAGGGAGGTGTTGTCCAGTTGAAAAATAAACTACTAATTACTACAAATAATAATTTGAAATAAGAAGATGGTAGCGGGAAATTGAGATGGACACGCTTGTTGATGGTGTCAACTTTATAAAAGTGACCGCTGTAAATCAGTACAATGGTATTTCCATACTGAGTGACTGAATAAACTATATTTCTTCAAAAGAGAATGTGACTATCAATATTGGTTAATGTGATTTTATATATATATACATATATATATATATATATATTCCATAATGAGTTCTATTATTTAGTGGCAACCAGTTTTCAAGACATGCAAAATCATTTTCCTCTTCGGTGTGGTTTGTGATTTTTATGAAGGTAGTGTATGTCTTTGACACTAAGCCACCTCACCGGATTGCCAGTTACAGGGACCGTCTTCTGCAGGCTCAGCTGAAACAATGTGGGACCTGTAACAAATGTGGAGGCCATACCTACTTCGACTCCGAGAACCTTCCTTGGATTTCAGTAAGGACTCCCAGAACAGCTGAAAACGGGCTGCCAGGCTGAATAAAACAGAGCTGGCTCTGGAATTCTCATATATATCATTCATGGATTATTGATTTTCAGTCATTAAGTTTCACTGAAACATGTTCAACATGAAAACTATACATAAGTAATTTGGCACGCTGGGGTGTCTTCCAAATTCATTCGAATTTCAGCCAATTACCAGTCGTGGTGATAGAAAATGGGAAGAGTGGAGTATAGAACCCTAGATTTATTATTCTGAAAAGTTTATCTTTTTCTTTCTTTCTTTTTTTAAAAAATATATTATTTATTCATTTTCAAGCAGACAGATACAGAGAGAGGAAGAGAGAGAGAGAGAGAGAGAGAGAGAGCACCAGGGCCACCACCTTGTGGGTCTGGCTTATGTGGGTCCTGGGGAATTGAACCCAGGGCCTTAGGCACTGGAGGCAAGTGCCTTAACCGCTGAGCCATCTCTCCAGCCCATTTTTCTTTCTTTCTTATTTTGCTGATGTTTTGTAACCCCAGGGTCTCCTGACTGCTCATCAGACACTCTTCCACCGAGCTACACCCTGGCCCTTCTTTCTTCCTGCCACAGTGATTAGAGGTCTGGTGAGTTTC
>PVHP010053119.1:0-10877 GCA_004024765.1 Zapus hudsonius
TCAGGATCTCATCCATCGGCCTAAGGTTGGTTGGTAAGGTTAGATGGGCCACACCTCTCTCGTTGTATCCTGCAAAATTCTTTATGCAGACTTATAGAAAGAAGCGAGATGTTAGGAATGAGGGGTAAGGGAAAGGGGGAGGGGAATGGCTTAAGCAGGAGGCCAATCCTAAGTAAGTTCAAAAACATAAAATCCTCACAAGCATACTGCAACCTAAAGAGTAAATAGTGGGTGTCACATTTACTTTTATGTGTTTATTTTTTAGTTGGAATCTCACTGTGTAGCTGAGGCTGCCCTAGAACTCAATATGTAACCCTGATTGGCCTGGATCTTGCAGTGGTGGTCCTTCTGCCTCAACCTCTTGGGTACTGGGATTACAGACATGAGCCACTTCACCTAGCTGACACCAACATTTTGACACAAATAAATAACATACAGTTAATTTTTTACATGTTCTATTGGTCATTTTTCTCACTTATGCACCAAAATACCTGATAAAAGCAACTTATGGAAGGAAGGGTTTATTTTGACTTACAAATTGATGACATAGTCCATCTTGGCAAGGAAGACATAGTGACAGGAATCTGCAGCTTGTCTCGTTGTATAGTCAGGAAGCAGAGAGAGATGACTGAAGAGAAGTTATTCTCTCATATAGTCCAGGACTCACTGTCCATGGAATGACACCACCCATAGTCAGTGTGCCTATGCCCAGCTCAATTAACCTAATCTAGAAAATCCCTCACAAACATGCCCAAGGATTTGTTTCCATGGTAGTTCTAAAGCCCATCAAGTTGACAACAGAAGTTAACTGCCCTCCCTCTTATAATTTTCCCATTGTTTTATCCAGTTTTTATTGAAGCATCCATTACTCTCTGTTTTGGGTTATAACAAAATCAGGCAAATGACAAATGCTTTTATTATCTATCTATCTATCTATCTATCTATCTATCCATCTATCAGTCATCTATCTATTTATTATCTATGTACCATCTATCTATTTATCTGTCTCTCCATGTATTTATCATAGTGATAAGGGTGGAACTCAAGGCCTCCTCTATGCAAGCCAATTGCTCAGCCATTGAGCTACTTCCCCAGCTTACTGTATGTGATTGCATCAATTTATACTTTACCAGGTCAGGAATTCTGTCTGGTCTTATATATCTCCTCACCTAGGAAGAAAGTTTCCTTGACTTTTCCTTCTTTCTGATCATACCTTTTTTTTATTTTAAAGGACTCTTGAAGAGCACTGAGATGAGAGCAGTAAGTTTCACCAGAGTGGGAAGGGAGTCAGATATCTAGAGAAATATGGTAAAAAGGGGAATCACTTTCTAAACATTTTTTATTCTTCTTGGATTTTATTACCATGTTAATACTTTGAAAAGAAATAAAATTAAAATTGTAAAGCAATTAATTTTCAAAGATATATTTGAATGCTTTCCCATGAATAACTAAATGAAGTCTCCATTATGAAGCCTGACAGTCAAATATTACTCTAGTTTAACTCTAAGCTGTACTTCCAGCTTTCTATTATCATATTATCCAGCTCTTCCTGTCTTCATTGCCCATGCCGGTATGTCTTAGTGCTAAAATGACATGTTCTGCTCTTGCCATCCAGAACATATCTTTTGCTCTTGTCCATCACAAACTTACACAATTTTCAAGGTTCCACTTCAAAGTAACTTCCTTCATTAATTTGATCCAGTTTTTTTTGTTTTTAAAAATAGTTTATTGACAATATTTATACGTGTACATAATGTATTTTGATCATAACCCCCTCTCTTGTCCTCTCTCTCTCTCATCCCTCTTCCAATGATCTCCATCTCTCCTTTGCCCTCCTGTACCATCTATGATGGAATGTTGAAGGCAAAATATTGCCTAGGTCTTGTGCAAATGATGACAGTTGCCCACAGGGTATGGATGGATTGGACAGTTCAAGTCTGGATGACAGCTTGCCATAGCATGCCTCCCCATCCTCCTCTCACTTCCACGACACTCCCTAAGCCTTAGAGGGAGTTGATAAAGATATCACATTAAGTACTAAGCATGATCCAAATATTTTAAGTATAAAACTAGCTGATCATGCCTCTCAGCATTTTTCAGTTACCAAAAAGCAAAAGGCATTATCTGCTCAGTAACAGAAAGTAATTCCTCCAACCATTCACAGTACAATATCCTATTCTTTGTAAATCTATATCCTTATCTGTAAAATGGTCATTATAGTACTACTTTGTTCATAAGTTTGTTCTTTATCTGAAATATTGACTTGGCTGCCTACTATAACACAGACACTGTCCTGAGTCCTATGAATGCCGAAGTGGGCAAGAATACCAAATCCTGGCTGAAATATAAGTAGAAAGTTCTTAGAACTTTTTGAACATAATAAATGTTCTCTATAAAGTGGCAATTATTGTTTTTACTCAGTATTTCTATTAACATTTAAGGAAACTAATGTTCTGAGACTAGTCCATACATTTCTGATTCCAAATTACTAGTTCATATTTCCAACTCACAATGTCCTGGCCCATGAAACTGGTACCATTTTTACTGTCTAGGGAGGTTCATCCTAAACAAAGCTATATATGAGACTACCTTCCTGGGTATTTAAAAAAGGACAAATTCTTTCTTAAAAAAAGGTACAGATTCTTAAGTTACCACCTCCCCCCACCACCACCAAAGGGGGGAAAAACTAATTTCAAAAGTATAAGGAGATTTGAGCTGGGAATTTGCATCATACAGACCTTCCCTGGTAGTTGGGAGGCACTGCCAAATCAGAGTGACTATAACACATTAAAATATTTCCTATGTTACTTTATAAGGATTATTTGTAAGAATTTAATCCATGAATTCCCTAAAGATAGATTCCTTATTTTCGTATTTTTTATTTTTCTTCTTTCTCCTAGCAAAGTATCTTATAAGAACCCAATAAGTATTTGAGTAATTAATTGCTTAATTATGTAATTAAAGTTGCTCTTAAAATGCAAATCTTCACAGCTGCAGTACTGGAAGCCTGTTATGAGCCATCATTGATCTTCCCAGGGATATTTGTCAATCAGCTAAAAACCCATAGTTCATAATGAAGGACAGGCAGAACATCTGGGAAGAGAACTGAGAAGGCCCCAAACCAATATTATCCACACCATCACACAGCCTGGGGCCACCACCTTCCTTTCCTTTATCAGTACTTTATTGATAAGGGCAAGTAAAATTAACAAAAAAAGAGTATTGCTAAAAATTAAGAGACTCTGGCCACTTTAGTTTTGTTTAACTTGCCATATGTCTCTCTTGAAACAAGGGTGGGGAGATTTCTTCTTGAAAGAAGAAAAAAAATTATTCTTGTCACACCAAAAACATGAAGTTCATTGCTGCTATACATTAAGATTATAAAGCAAGATCCCAAAACACAGTGGCTGATTATTCACAGTAGACATATTAAGTCAAGAAGCTTATTTTTCTCTCTCTGCTAAGGCACAAAGCCTGGGGCTATATGCATTTTTATTACACTTTACTGTCTTGGTTTCACTTGAGGATTAAAAAGAGAGTCAAGGTACGATGCACATATATTGATGGATTTTAGGATTTCTTGCTTAGTGAAAGGAAGACTCTCATAAAGTTTCTCACATCATTGCTTTGGAAAGGGTTCCAACTTCGGTGATGACCTAGAAATGCAATCTGTTGCTTCTCCTGTAAAAGTTACATTGCATTGCAGATTTTTCCCCCTGTAGTTTTCTGTACTATATAAAGCCACATTTAGAAAAAAGAGCTTTAGTTTAGATTTGAAGTGACAATATCTAAAATAGTCCAGGGAAGTCTTATGATTATTGAGGGAGGTGGAGTGAGGTGGTGTGAAGGAGGGAAGCAGGAGGAGATGGGAGGAGGGCTAGAGAAAAATAAGTCTCCCTGAAAGAGGCTGAATAGACCAAGTATGAGTACAGTTCTGAGCCTTAATTCCAATTTTACAACAAGAAGCAATACAAGTGCATGTGTCCATCTTCTACCCCTTATTAAGAAGGTCTTTTTCATTTTTAATTGGTGCCTAGTTCTCTGATACACAGCAACAGAGATCCAGAAATTTCAGCTCTGGGAGGGAGAGTAGATAATATCTTCTGGTTTACTGATTTGTAAAGAACAGTTTGGCAGCTCTGCATCTCTGAGAGCAAAGAAATGCACTTGCCAGTGGCCAGGAAGGAGAGCTTGGAACTGGAAACCAGCTCCTGGCAGATAGGTAGAAAAATTGACTGTGAGGGAGTCAAGGTCAGAAAGCTTTGGAAGTGCTTCAAGCATGAGGTAGGATTTAAGGAGTGTTGATTTCCCTGGTTAAGAATGGCTGCACACATACTTCAGCAAATTCTCCCTTCCAGGTTGCACCAAAAAGATGGTTAGTAGAACAAAGCGCTTTATTATTACCCCCAAAGGCAAGGAGTGAGATGAAAGCATTGAACTTTTGGTTGTTTATCTTTGTCTTCATTTATCTTTAGGATTTTAACCTGCTTCTGTCATTTTGCATATGAATTTGCTAACTTCTCTATATGGTGCCTTTTGGTTTTGTATGATACCAATTCTCTTTTATCCCATTGATAATTATTTCAAATTGCCACTTCTGGTCCTTGGGAACACTTCTGTGTCCTAATCCCAGGAGGCATAATTATGTAATTACCATGTGAACATTATGCTACTTATGGCCTGAAATGCCCCTTGGAAAGGAATGCTCCAATGGCCTCGGAAAACATCTGTGAAAATGGTATCTTCCAAACGTGGAATAAATAAAGCTGCTGACTAAAGAGCTGAAGCTGAAATGTAAATGATTTAATGTAAAGGTGTTGCAAGGTGAGAGCCACAGTGACTTTTAGTTCCTGTTGCAAATCATGAGATACATTAGGAAAGCTTTTAAAAGGGAACCCACTTTTTAAGATAAAATCTGCATCAAGTTACATCACCTAAGCAGAGTGATTCAACTTTTATCTCTTGAGAGAAAATTCTAGCCAAAAAGAAAGAAAGGCAGAAGAAACAGATCCTATGATCTCTTCCTCCCTTATCGTAATGTTCATAGCAATCCGTAGTGGTAGCTAACACTCAAGATTTTGACAAATAAAGCAGGATAGCAGCTTAATTTCTGCTTTTCTAAATTAAAATTAATGATGCCCTTAAGGTATCTGGGTCTCTGAAGTCAACTTAATGTTGATATAACCTGACTACACTATCACAGAATTAGGTAGTTTCGTGAGCACAAAAAGAAACAAATAAATTTTCAAAATACAGCTTAGAAATCGCTAAGGTGGAAGTTTAATGCTGCAGCAATGCGCAAAGGTCTCTTTGTCTGCTCTTACTATCCAGTAGATGAAGAGTTATTCAGAAGTGGAAGAATACAGTTCCTGGAAAGCAGCCTGTTCTAGACTTGGGTTCCACTTCTCATTATGCCTCAGCAATCTCGCAGGGATACACAGCCACTTCATTTGAGGCATTGTCTGTGCACCAACTAAGTCCATATGAGACTTCATGTGGATTGTTGAGAAGATAAAGCTGTGAGGAGATTAGGGGAAAGAAGTAGGGACTGAGGATGAGGTAAAACGTGGTCCAATTCTTAGCACTACCAAAAAAAAAATAATAAAAGGCAAGGAAACAAAAGAAACAGAGTTGGGCAGAAATATAAAATGAAATGGGGAAAAAGGCTACAAGGAAGGAATATTAAAAAGGTGGATTATGTGAATATGTGGTCCCTGTACAGGAACCTCGAATGAGGAAATAGGATTACTGGAGCCCAGGAGTTCTGGACCAGCCTGAGCATCATAATACAAATCTACCTCAAAAAATGTTGAATTAATAGTGGTCTCAGATGGCACACATTAATATTCATGCCAAAAATTAATAATTATACCTGCACATAGTGGGTATTGTGTTAAACTAGTTGCTTTCCTAAGATCTATCTCTAAATCAAACCTAAAAAGCTCTGTTTAACTCCTGTGTCTTCATGTTAAGAAAAAATGTCAATAAATTCAAGAACATGAAAATGTAGCCAATCTTGTTTGTAAGAATCCCAAGCTTAGGCCTGTGTGTGTGGCTCAGTGGTAGAGCATTCGCCTAGCATGTGTAAAGGCCTGGTTTCAATTCCTAGCACATAAAATATAAACCACGCTATTTGGCCACAGACTTCATCTATTTCAAACCCTCATTCCAACCTTATATAAGACCATGCTTTTCTCAAATACAAGTCAATAGAGATGAAAAGAATAATGGATTTTAACTGAAAAGGGATTGCAAAAGAATTTCAACTGAAGCTGTGATGAGTCTCAGGTGAGTTTCCAGAATAGTGTTCATGGATATATTCATTCATGTTCCATGTAAAGATTTGGAAGTGAGAGTAATTTATGAAGGCCCTCCCCAAACACAGAGACATAGAACACAGGAATCTGCAGCAACTGCAGAGCTAGAGAATGGAAGTCACCAGTAGACTATGGTGAGTCTGTGTTCGTGAGGGGGAGGACATTGGTCACTAGCTTCGAAACACAGGAAGAGATTGCAAGTTTCCTATGATTATTGGCTTTGTCTTTCTTGCTTTTGTTTTTAATGGTCTCATTAGTGTAGGTATGATATCTGGTTCTTGCATGACCACAGATATTTGTCAAGACTCCAAACAAATAACCAGAAAATTGAAATATATGCCTAGTTAAGTCTTTTCCCTAGTAATCACGATTTCTGTATGTGGTAAAAGAAAGAACACTTAGACATTACCAAGAATCCACATTCTGTGGCAATGCACTTCCTCATCAGGAGGTGATTGAAACTCTCCTAAACCCCTAGTGAACAACAACAAAAAACCACTTAAAATGTAATAAACTAATATCTCAAAAGGAAAAAAGGAAGCCTTCAAGATTGTAAAACAAAGTTCAGTAATCAATATTTATGTTTCGATAATATTTGAAATAATTTCTAAGAGCCACAACAGTTGGTCTCTGTCCTTTTGGTCCTTTTTGCCCATAATCTCTTGCCTGATTTAAAGCAAGTTTGAAGGAAAAAAATGAAGTAAAAATAGCCTTCAAAATTCACACAGGAATGGACTGGGAATTGGGAAATTGTCACAGCTGGGAATTAAGAATGGATTACTACTAATTTAGTTGCGTGATTTGATGCTCATTCATTATGCCTAAAATTACACTTTCAAGTATGCTGTGTTCATAGTTAGCACAGTGCTTGACAGATTATATAGGAACTCAAAATCTTTTATTCATTCCTTTATAAAATTTTACTGTGATAAACTGTGAACAAGATAGACAATAGCTCTGTCTCTTAGACAAGGAACTTGCATCCCAGTAATTGTTTTTTGAATGAATGAAGAAATGTTTTGGGGCTAGGGAAATATCTTAATTGGCAAAGTGCTTGCTTTGAAATCATGAGGACCTGAATTTGAACTCCAGAACCCAAATCGAAAAGGCACACATGGTAGCATATACTTATAATCCCAGCACTGTGAAAGCAGAAACGGTACGCCCCCAGCCAGTCTTGCCCAATTGGTGAATTTTGGACAGATAAAAATCCCTATTGATTTAAATAAGGAGTACAGCTTATCTAAGGAGCAGCATTTGAAGTTGTCCTTTGGCTTCCACATGCACCCCCCTCAAACACACACACATATGAGATGTGCATACACACGCACCACCCCCACACACACATATGCAAAAAGAGACTTTTAGAATTTCAAGTATACCTTTGCATTTGCAAAGCACGGGGTCAATGCTCAGCACCACATGAAGGGAAATAAAGGAAACATTTCTTATTGGAAATTAATTAATTAGAATAAAATATGGGAGAGATCTTGGCTTTTGGTTGTTTTATATATTATTGTCTTTATTTGTTAAATCTAGCATGGTAGGCAAAATGAATCTAATGATTTATTCTCTTTCCTTTTTTCAACCCATACTTTGGTCATCAAAATTGGAAGGAAGGACAGAAGGAAGAAAAAGAAGTTAAGTGAAAGAAAAGAGGATTTTCCGAAATCTTTTGTCAGGAATTTTGAAAAAGAAATTACTTCTTAATGTAGTTATTATGGTAAAGATACATGAATTAAACTGCACAGTACTGTACTCAAGTACTATGAATCGGGCATCTGTTGTACGTCAGATACAGCACTATTTACCAGGGACATCATAGGAAAGACGGATATGTCCCTGTCCTCCTAGAACATAAGAAAATGACCTTTTTTCTTCTGGCATGCATTTAGTGCAGACGTGCTGCAAACTAGATTGAGCACTCACAGACCAGATGGCCCTTTTCTGCCCCTCTGGGATAGTTCAAAAGAATAGACCCTCATGGATCAATAGATAAGGTTTCTTCCAGTTTTAAGCTTTCCTAAGCTAAGATCAAATACTAAAAACAGGATGTATGCTTCCAGAAAGATAATATCCTTATGTGACTTTTTAAAAATAAAAATGAAACAGGGATATGGCCTCTTCAGTTGAAATTAGGCTTCTCGTGCCTCTTGAAATAATTTCTTTTAACCCCTTTTAACTCAGTTTGCTTTTCAAAGTTTCCTCTTACCACCCAATTTAGTCACACTCTTTTCTGTCCTTTGTGACTAAAGGACAGAACTAAAGTTCTGTTCAGTTAAAATTTCACTTTCGGGTGAAATTCATCCTATTTTAAATGAAAACATGCACAATACGCTGTTTCTCCCTTTTCCAATAATCCTTCCAGTCGACATGATTTCAAATCTAGTTTACTATCAAAACTTGAGCTGTAGGTATGGTGGCTCACATTTTACTCCCAGCACCACCATGAATTTAAGGCCAGCCTGGATGACATAGGAAGTTCTAGCTCAGCCTAGGCTGTGGTAAGACTTTGGCTCAAAACAAACAAATGAAAAAAAATTGACTCCTGGACTGGGGTGGAGCCCAGTAATAGAGTACTTGCCTAGCATATATGAGGCCCTGGCTTCTATGCTCAGCAAAAACATAAAAATAACTGCTAATACCCAATTGAATAGAAACATCTGCCATCAAAATATCTCGAGTATATACCTTCTTTTTTTATTCCATGCAATGGCCTCTTAATTCTAAGTTATAATACTCCAAGTCTTAGCCAAATGTGACAGTCTCTAACTGGACACAGCTTAGTTGTCTTAAAACACCTCACCTTTCACCCCGTGAGCTTCTAAAGATAAGAGACTATAGCATCATCCCATGCATATTTCATTAAATAGCATCAATTGCATAAAAAGTGAACAAATACCAGAATGAAGAATTCATTATAGCAGAATGCAAGGTACTGGCATGTAATTCTGTTTTGTTTCTCTTTCTGGCTTCTATATACTACTTTATTTTGGTTAAAAACATGTCACTTCAAAAGCTCTAAATTCATGAAATCTATTGTTTCAAAAGTTTATCATATTTAATTTCCATGCATGATTGCTCACAGAAGAAAGTGCTTTGTTTCAAAGTAGTTACAGCTTGTTAGCACCTATGTTACCTTCACAGTTTTCTTTCCTAAAACTACTGCCTTATTTAAGTAATTTACACTCAATCCGCACAAAACCTTTCACCAATGATAATTTGCGAAGAAATATTTTATGCTTAATTTGTTAGTTATTTTTAGACAATTTCCTGAATATTTCATGCCATTAATGATGTATTTTTAATGTCGGTCTCATTTTCATGTGTTTTCATAAGTTTGAGTCATAGGAATGAAAATGAAAATTCACATTGATCTCATTTAAAATTCTTGACAGTATTTAATGTACACTAGAAATTTATCAGTAAGGTTCTATTATGAGAAGGAAACAAACTGTGGGGAGTGAACATCTTTAATGACCTTAGGTGCTGCATCTATGTAGTCCTTATGAAGCTATTACTCATAATCCTTCACCATCTGCATATTCCCCTGAAAATTTCTTAACCATTACATGAAAAGAAACAATTTCTGATCATTATCCAATTTTATTTAGCCTGTTCTTCTCCTCCTTCCTGTCACATTCATCTCAACTACTTTGTTTATGAAAGGACACATTCTAAATTTAAAAATAATTACATATTACAAATATGTATTTGCATGTGTTCATCTATGTCCTAGACAGACATATGCCACTGGGATTAATCTCGAAACCAGGCACAATTTGGGGAGGAAAATATTTATTGAAATAACAGATCCAGGGGAAGTTCCAAAAATGAAGGAAAAGGCTGGCCCCCTTTCACAGATAGCAGAGAGACAGAAGCCGAGCACCTCCAAAGCAAGCAAGCACACAGTAATTCACAAACAGCAGGACTGCCAGACTTGATCCCTGGCTGCTCTTTGGATATGTATCAATGGAATTTTACATCCAACTTAGAATACCTTGGGGCCACACCCCAGGAGGGCCTGACCAAAGTGACACATCCTCCAGTCAGGCAGCTGGAGAAAATTTGCAAGCTTTAATAAACTTTTGATTCTATTGGGGGACATCTGTTCAAACTACCACAATCTATAACTGTTATAATCTTATAACATCATCTTCTTCACAACTGAGGAGGAGCATTGTAGTGGATCAAAAAATACATTTGACAGTTGAAGTTGTTTATGAATACCTGAGTTGGTCTTCATGGAGTAAATTAATTAAAATACAGTAAAATTATGGGCTGGGATGTAATTCAGTGGTAGATCACTTGCCTAGCATGACACTAGGTAAAAACCAAGCAAGCAAAGGTATTAGAAGACTATGGATGCTAAGAAGTCCTTTGATCTTCATTCGGCAAACCTTACACTCAAAAAAGCTGATGGTAGAGAGGCAATCCAAGTTCAAAGACAGAAAAGTTGATGGTATAAAACTCAATGCAAGGGTAGATCAATGTCGAAGTTCAAGTAGGTAAGCAAGATAAGAGAGGAAGGGAGAGCGAGAGAGACAGTGAGAGTGAGAG
>PVHP010053120.1:0-10912 GCA_004024765.1 Zapus hudsonius
CACACCACACCACATGACAGACACATACTTACCCACACATGTACACATGAGCAAAAAAAAATATATTCCTGTTTTTGTGTGGATCTGTGTGAATGTGTGTATAATCATGTGTATATAAAATATCAACATACACAACTCAGCTAAAACTCCCCAATTTTTAAAAAGGACCTTTATCCCATACAATAGTAATAGGGTAATATTTTGTTCCAACAATTCCTAAGGGGTTGTATTAGGCAATTTCTCTTCTCCCACTTTTTCAAAAAATATTTTATTTATTTATTTATAAGCAGAGAGAGAGAGAGAGAGAGAGAGAGAGAGAGAGTATAGGGGCATGTCAGGGCCTCTTGCCACTGCAAACAAACTCCAGAGGCATGTACCACTTTGCACATCTGGCTTATGTGGGTACTGAGGAATCAAACCCAGGTCATTAGGCTCTGCAGGCAGGTGCCTTAACTACTGAGTAATCTCTCCAGCCCTCACTCATTTATATCCATCATTTTGAGGGGTAGGGTGGGGTGGGGTAGGGTCTCAATCTAGACTGACCTGTAATTCACTATGCAGTCTCAGACTGGCTTTGAACTCACAGTGATCCTTTAACCTCTGCCTCTCAAGTGCTGAGATTAAAGGTGTGCACCACCACATCTGACTTTTCTCCAATCTTTAACGCTTCTGGACACCTCTAACTGGGGTCTTCTCTTTCTTTTAATTGTGTCCCTTGCTTTAGCCCCACATCCCACTGTGTTCCTCTGCCTGAGCTTTGAGTAGTTTCCCAGGCCTGGGAGACTGTTAGAGACTCAGACCATCCTCATCATGGCCTGCGGTATGCTTACAGTGGTGATCAGTGAACTGCTTTATCAGTAGGGGCAGTCTCTGAGCACACACAATCTGAGTTCAATGCTGGACCTAAACCATTATGTTGGGTAGGATAACAGAAAGAGGAAAGAGTGACTGTCCAGCACAACCCAAGGCGAGGCTGGCATCTGTTTCTCTCTCAGACCCAGCCAATGACATCTCTGAATGAATGTCATTTTGTTGTCCCCCACCCAGCAAGCAATAATTCTGGTTGGATTGCTTATTAAAGTCACACTCAGATATGGAATCTCACCTGTCAAAGAACCACACATCCCACCTGCAACTCATCAAGGAAAATGTGAAATGGCCACCAAGAAAGCACAGTGCCATGAGTCACCTGCGCAGGCTAGCCCCTAGGGTGACGTGAGAACAGACAATGGCTCCCTTCCCCTTTAGGGCTTTGCTAAAAGGGCATGGAGGATATGGGGTTAAGGGATGTTGACACAGGCTGAAGCCCCAGGTAGCCTCTGTGATGAAATCCGGTAGGAGCTTCACCACCTCCACCCTTAACTCTAAAACTCCCGGATCTCTAAGCAAGCTACAATGAACCCTGCATTCTCACCCCAGCAGAGCTGACAATAGGTGACAGTCTCTCCATAAGCTGCCACCACCAAGCTCATGTCCAGAATCACATACTTCCTGACACTCAATTTATGCAAAGCAGGCATTCGCAGGTTGCTGACCACTAGCAATCTCCTTTGTCCATTTCTGCCCCTGCCTCTCCCCTTTTCCTCTGTTTAACCAACTATATTGATACAATAAATGAGAGAGCTTTTCCACATTCTCCCAGATAACTTTGTCTATCACTCTCCAGAGAAATGAGCTGAACACTAAAACACGGAGAGCCACCCACAGTGGTGCTCTCCAAGAGAGTATCCTCTGCCATACTCCCAGAGCTATACGCTAACATGGAGAGTTGCCCACAAGCGGAGCTTTCCAAGGAGTGTTCTCTGCAACACTCCCGTGGGTACTCAGGCCCACCAGCTCACTGAGCAAGCTGCTGAAAGAACGGCCAGCGCCTGGCACCATGGGCAAATAGAAAGAGCCTCAGACCCCAGCAACCTCCTGCAGCTGAGCTGCCAAGTGAACCTCACCCGGCAGCTGCTGCTCCACAGCTGGGCAGCCTGCGCTGGCAGGCGGAACGCACCAAAACAAGACTCCCCTTCTGTCATCCTGCTTTTCACTCACACCCACCTGTGAGGGAGGGTCCTGGGCCTTGTCATAGGGAAGTGTGGAGGAGATGGGCTCAGTCTGTTTATTGAGATATTTTTGTTTTCCCCATGTGTGGTTTCTTAATGGATTCCAGGATTTTTCTAGAAATGACATAAATTTGCAATCTCTACTTATTTATTCCCCAAATACTTCAAAGTGAAGGAGTTAGCAAGATTAAGCACACAGTGAAATAATAAGTTTAGATAATGAGGAGAGACAGAAAAAGACAAAAATGAGATAAAGGAAAAAATAAGAATAGGGGGAATGTGAAAACATGGTTTTGTGGGGTTTTTGCATTTAAACATGTATGTTGGTGTGTACAGATTTTTGCATTAACATATGTACTTTGGTTACACATGTACACATGTATGTCCTCATGTGTGTGCGGTGTATGTGTGTAGGTGCATATACATGTATGTGCATCTGTGTGGAAGCCAGAGGTGCCTTCCTCGGTTGCTCTTCCCCTTATTCTTTAAGACAAGGTCTTACACCCAAACCTAGAGATCACATGGCTCAGAACACTCATCTTCTCTGGCTCCCGGCCTTCTGATTACAGGTGCACACCCTCCCTCAGCATTTTTCATGAGTCCTGGAAACTTGACTGCAGATTCCCATGCTGAGGTGGCAAGAACTTTACCAACTGAGCTATCTCCCCAGTTCCTAAAACAAGTTTTTGTTTTGGTTTTTTTAAGAATCACAAAACCCAAGAGTACAGCATATCCATTCTGGCACCTCAATTACATCAGCACTTCTGTGGCATTGTTGAGGTGAGGATTTTACTACCATTATTTAATAAGTAATGTGCTCTTCTCATCCCCACTCCTGCCACAAAGAGATGTTTGTGTGACTTTCAATACTAAGTTCTAATGATGAGTGATGCTTTGAAAATCTGAACTATGTCAATTCCTTGTTATGGGTGAAAAATTTCCCTTAAAATCCACATGTTGTCACCCCAGGCTCTCTTACAGTGTGGCTTTATTTGGAGATAGAGTCTTGAAGTGATCAGGTTAAAATGATATTATTACAGCATTTTGTCTTGCAATGACTGGTGTCTTTAGAGGGAGGGTAATTTGGAGAGAGATATGTACTAGGAGACTGTTAACTAAATACAACAACTGAGATCATGGTTCCACTTTTAAAGTAAAAAAAAAAAAGCTACTTTCAATTTGGCCAGAAGCTTCTCCTTTCAGACAGTGGTGATGACTAGGATAACTCAAAAGACACCATAGTGCTGAGAAGAAATGACAGTGGAGTGCTCAGCACTGAGACATCTCCAAGGCTCAGGGTCTGTTGCAGAAGAGGTGGCGGAAAGATTGTAAGAGCCAAAAGAAGGGGGGAGGGCTGCTTACAGTGCAATCTTCCAGACACAAAATGGCCTTGATATTCATGACCTCACAGTGCTCAATAAGACTTTCAGAATAGGAGGAAAAGATGATGATACTGAAACAAAATAAAGACTAATTGAGAGGGGGAAGGGATAGGATGGAGGGTGGATTTGAGAGGGGGAGATGGGAGTGGGGATGGAATTGTCAATGTTTATTGTCCATAATTATGGAAGCTGTCAATAAAAATGTTTTTTTTAAAGCTGAAGGTTGCTAATGAACCATCAAGAGCCAGGCTGGAGGCACAGAAGGAATTTTCTCTAAGAGTAGTCAGGAGTAAGCCTAGATGGCCGCTTGAGCTTGGACCTCTAGCACCCTGAATGGTGTGATGATACACTTCTGCTTAAGCCATTGTATTAGTTTCTCTTCTCATTTCTGTGCAAAAGCAGCTTAATCAGGGGAGGGCTTATTCTGGCTCATAGTGTGAGGACATTATGGTGGAAGAAGGCATGGTGTTAGAACTATGACTCAGCTGGTCATATTGTCACAGCGATCCAAAAGCAGAGAGTGATGAATGCTGGGAACTTTCTCATTTTGTATTCAGTCCAGGACCCTAGCCCATGGAATGATGTTTCCCACATTTAAGGTGGGTCTACCCACCTCAATTCACCTAACATAGAAACCCCCTCCCAGATGACCAGAGATCTGTTTTCATGATGGGTGTAAATCCTGTCAAGTTGCTAACTGGGATTAACCACCAGAGCTATGTAGTGTGTGGTGCTTTGCACTGAGACCTGTAAAGAATTGATTTCACCTTCTCCATGGATTTTTAGAATGTAGCTATCAACAACAGTCAGATGCTTTCTTGAGTTATAAATATGGTGGAAATCAGAATGAGTGACTTCAATGGGATATAAAAAGGTTGCCATTTGAAAACATCCAATGTTAGCATTTTAATATTCCAGAGGGAAGACTGATACCTGTCAGAAATGATATAAATCTGACAGAAAAATTTTAAATGTTACATGATGGCTATAAGAACTATGAAATAATACTTGAAGTTTTACTTGTTCTGAGGAAGTTTAAATATTACAAACTGTCATCAAGGCACATGACACAGTGAACATCTATGAGTACCACCGTATGATGGGACCTTCTTCTGTCATAATCCAAGTAAATTGTGACCTGTGACATGCATTCTCAGAACCATACACTTAAGATTTTTGCCACTGTAACTTCTATGCTGCACTTACCCTTAGAGGCACAATGAATATATAACTTTAAAATAATATGATTTGTCTGGATGGGCAGGTAAGTATACACCTCTTGAATGCTTACAAAGGTGCTAATTTAACCTGATTTGGAGGCACAAAACTTATTAACCCATCAGAGTTATATTCTGGAAAATTATGCTTTTGTATTTCTGTTACATGAAAGCACAATCTGATCTCCAAGATATATCCAACTGCACCATACATCTTAGAAGTTCTCTTTATTTCAGAAGGAGAAATTCTTAATTGAAGCCTTCATAAAATGGATGACATCTACCTTTAATGAGATTTCATAAACTCTACTATAGGGACTGGGGCTAAAACAATTCAACTTAATTTTCAATAGTAAGGTTATTTTAGCAGACAAACGAGTTATGTGTGGCCATAAGAATGTAGATATAGCTGTTCTGTTCATATTGTGCCACTGATTGGACTCGCATACTGTGATGTTTAATCTTGAGTCTTAACTTGATGGGATGCAGAAGGACCATGAAAACAGACCTCTAGCATATTCTTGAGGGAGTTTCTAGACTAGGTTAATTGAGGTGGGAAGGCCCACCCTAAGCTTGAGTTTCACCAACACAGGAGCTAGATCCCTGGTCTAAATCAGAAGGAGCAAGAGAACTGTGCACCAGCACTCACCTCTGCTTCCTGACGCCAGGGACATACTCTCCTGCCACCGTGCCTTTCACAAAATGATGGGAGACAATGGACTGTACCCCCTTGCCCTGTAAGCCAAATTTTTTTTTCTGAAGCTGTTTTTGTGAAGTATTTTGTCACAGCAATGAGAAATGTAACTAAAATGAATCTGTTACCTCATTCAATCTTCTCAAAACTCAAATATATTTTATCTCTGCTAACCTAATTTTAATTCCCCAATAATAAGTGAATTAATGAGGTTGTATTTTAATTAATGAGATTTATTTAGGAACATTTAAATAGTAGTTGAGTGATACTATCCTTTGATATAAATCCAAATATCCACTTGTGGATCTTTGGTAGTCGAGGGTAGATAATATATAGGGCTTCCAGATATCCCTGTATATCTTAAGCAGACCTACTAATAGGCCTTGCATTTCTTTTCATCTACATATAGAACATTTCCTGTTACTATTTTTACAATGTTTTCTTTCTTTATTTATTTATGAGAGAGAGAGAAAGAGAGAGAGAGAGAGAGAGAGAGAGAGAGAGAGAGAATGGGCATGTCAGGTCCTCTAGCCACTGCAAACGAACTCAAGACATACGCACCCCCTTGTGCATCTGGCTTTGCATGGGCACTGGAGAATCAAAGCCAGGCCTTAAGCTTTGCAGGCAAACGTCTCAACCACTGGGCCATCTCTCTGTCCCTCCTTTCACTCTTTATCAGGGGAAAAATCATTATTTTCCAGCAATTCACCTAACTAGTAACACCTGTTAAGGATTAGAGTAACCTACAGGGTGAATAACTTGTAATGCTGCCACTATATCCTGATCATAAACATAAGTTTGTACCTTTTATTTAATATTATACAAACCAGTGGGAAGTATGTTCAGAAAGACAATGCTTACCAAAAAGCTAAAAGAAATATCACAAAGAATTGTAATGTTAAAAAAAATTCACTTATATACTTATCAATGATAAAGCACATGGTTCATATAACAATCGACATTACTGAAACTGAGTAAGAATAAATATAACATTTTACAAAGCCTTGCTGCTTATTCTATGTTCTGTAACTATTTTGTAGAAACTTAAAAATATAATAATTCTGGTATTTTGATTGAGAAAATAAAGGTCCGCAGACGTCATATAACCAGTCTCAAATGAACAGTATTTTTTTTTTTTTGCATTCCAAATGTGACTACTTCTTCTTCTTAAAAAAAAATTGCCAACTCAGACGTCCATGTAGACAGAACACTAAGATTATGTTTCTCCAACTTTGGAAAATATGTTAAATGGAATCTGGCTTTTCCTTTTATCATTTGTGATTTTAGTATCTGCTCATATCCACACCAGAGTAACAAAGTGTTTTAGTAGCCTATGGTTGGAGGTAATGTATAAAAGTTTTCCTGAGAATGTTAATGTAATATTTACCATCACTATGGGTATCTGTTGGACTGAAAGCTCTGGAACTCAGGGTGACTGATGTGCCTCTTGCTTCATCACCAGAACTCTAGTTAATTCCCAGCACCTCCAGTATCCTGCACATGATACACTGAGGAAAGGAAGGCTAGACCATACACAGAAATTGGATGGCTTGTGCTGGAATTTACCACTTGTTCTCCTGGGTCTCGGGCTTATACATGGCCAACTGTGGACTTGTCTCCCACCATGAGCTGTGTGTGCCCCAGAACACAGCTGGTACTTCTGCTTGCTTATGGGGTACAGGAAGATGTATACCATGAAAACTGACCAAACCTTTCCAAGCTTCCAGCTGGCCATCAACCTCAGAGAAAGTGAGCAAGGATGTTCTAGAAGGCACTAAGATTGGGATATGAGGTGCCAAGGATACGGCCTTTTGTGAAATCATACAAGTAGAGGAATATTCATGATCATATCTCGGACCTTACTCTCACATGGGTTCTGAAGAAAAGAAAGGAAAATGGTAAATAAATGTCTCTGAGACTAGTGAATAAAGTGCTTGCTGTGAAAATAAAGTTTGACCACCAGTACCCATATAAAGTGCCAGGCTTGGTGGCACACTTCTATAATTCCAGCACCAAGGAGACAGAGATAAGAGGATCCTGGGGCTTACTGACTAGCTAGTTTAGCTAAATCAATGAATGCCAGTAGGAGCCAATGAGAGACCTTGTCTCAAAAGGAGGTGGACAGTGTCCTTGAGGATAACACCCAAGATTTTTCGCTGGCATCCACACACATGCACATGTACACTTGTATACACATGTGCACCAGCACACACACTTTCTCAGACATAAAAAGTAAAGTACATAACTGTGATGGTTAAGTTTTGATGTCAACTTGACCTTTCAAGTAATCTTGGGTGGGTCTCTGAGGATGTTTACAGGAAGGCAGCCTCTCAGTAGGGGGCAGGATATAAAGAAGCTCAAAGAAGCTAGAAGTAAACATCCTTTCCTGTGTGGGCAGTGCAGGAAGGAAATTCCAGAGACTCAGGAAGCCATTAAGTCTGGGATAGGGTTGCAAGACCCCACCCTAAGGCTATATAAAGGAGAAGAAATTCTCTCCTTGGCTTCTCCTGCCTGTTTGTGTGGTGTTGGTGATGGATTTCTCTCTTTGCTCGGACCAATGAAAGCTGTTATGGAACTTCCCATGGATCTGTAGCTTAAATAAATACTTTCCTCCCCCAAATTGTGCCTGGTTTGAAGATTCATCCCAGCGGTGTGTGGCTGACTGCAACAATAACTAAATAATAAATACCTCTGCTTGGTATAGCATCTAAATAAAAGCAGGCATTGAGGTTTTGGTAAAATAGTTTAGCAGGAATGACAATAAAAAAATGAGCATCAAATATGAAGCAATATCTTCTTAGAGGAGAGTCATTTTAAAAATATCAATCATAATATCTTCTGGAAGGATATGGTTTTCATTGTCCATACTGGTTGACCTTGACTAGACCTCTTAGTAGACATTTTACAACTCCAGATTTATCAATGGCTGAAGACATTTTAAACCAGCATTTAACAGAATGTATATGGTCATCCAGAATGTCCATTATGGATAAAGTCAGAATTTATGGTGATGTTATTTGGAGAGTAGAGAAAATAGTCATACAGATGCATTCTGCCTTCATGACAAAGAGAAAATGAATACAGAGGAGCTCTACACCCAGACAGCGCCCTTGGAGACCAATGTTCTGTTCATAATCTCCTTACTGCCTGCTGCCGCCTGGCCATTCTCAACCCAAGTGTGAGGCAGGGACAGGTTACAGATGCTATGTATGATGGCTTAGGGCTCCTCTAGAGAAGAACGCCTACACTCTTGATGTTGTTTTCTTGTATTTTTCCTTCTTATGGCAGGTAAAGTCTGCTACATAGGATGGGATCTTGGAGTCCTGTAAGTTTATCAATTTAACCCCTTGGGTGATGTAAGAATCAGAGTAGGGAATTATTAGGTTTTCCTTTGTGTCAAACACTATGGTATGTCGATGATAGTTTATTGATACAGTAAGAGAGGTGAGGCAACAGAACCGAATCAACAAGAGACTAAGGAAAGAGGTCATGGTGGGTCCCATATATAATCTTAGCACTGAGGAGACAGAGATAAGAGGCTTGCTACTCTCTCAAACCCATGAGCTCCAGGCCAATGAGACACCCTGTCTCAAAGGGAGGTGGATGGTATTCCTGAGGGTAACACTGAAGGTTGTCCTCTGACCTGCACACATACGGTGCACGTACTCCTACATACACACACGCCCCTGCCTTCACACACATAAATATGGATTTTTTTAAGTTTTAATCATCACTCCCTTTCATAAAGTCATGTCATTAAGTTATAAGTTGGTTAATTATCACTTACTTGATTGCATTGCTTTTCTTGATTGATAAACTCTCAAAAGGAAGGTATTCTGGCTATTTGTCTTTGTGAACTATCAAATTCTCTAATATACCCATCCACTTCAGTTAGGTGCTGAATAAAATACTTGATAAAGAAAACGAGAACGTGATATTTTTAGAAGTAATTTGAATATTCAGTTGGGAAAGCTGTAAACAGTTCACTTCATGTGCTTTGCTTCAAAATTTTTCATAAGCAGGCAAAAATACTTATTTTTTTATATCCTTGGGTATGAGTTATGACCATATAATTTGTTTTCTAACATAATTCTACCTTATGTTCTTCTATAGGGCTTGTCTGAAATTGGCCCTTTTGCTAAATGACAATATGTAGTATATAACTACTGAATAATAAATATTGTGTCAACCCATTATTGTGACTGTGCCATCTTCATTGATTCAACCATGGAATTTAACACATGCAAGGAACAAAGGTGAGATACGAGACTCAAATAGCTAATATGAAGGGATCCAGTCATGGATCTCAATGTATTTCTTGTCATTATTTTTTTTTTTTGCATTCCAAATGTGACTACTTCTTCTTCTTAAAAAAAATTGCCAACTCAGACATCCATGTAGACAGAACACTAAGATTATGTTTATCCAACTTTGGAAAATATGTTAAATGGAATCTGGCTTTTCCTTTTATCATTTGTGATTTTGGCCTCTGCTCATATCCATACCAGAGAAGCAAAGTGTTTTAGTAGCCTATAGTTGGAGGTAATATATAAAGGTTTTCCTGAGAATGTTTATGTAATATTTACCATCACTGTGGGTATCTGTTGGACTGAAAGCTATGGAACTCAGGCATTTCTTACCAGGCACATAATGTGGTCCCTAGTTAACTTTATATACACCAAAGTTAGAATTAGAATAACTTAAGGGAATAAATGAAGAGATAATAAGGAATCTTACTGGCTGTTTTAGTCAGGGTTCTCTAAAGGAAACAGAGTTGATAGAATGGACTGTAGTAAAAGGGAATTTATTGGGGTAGCTTACAACAGTCCAACAATAGCAGTCTGCAGGCCCACAGGTGAAGAAACTAGTAGCTGTTCAGTCCATGTGGCCAGATGTCTCAGCAGTCCCAATCCAGCACTGAAGGCCTGATGGCTCCCTGGGGAGCGGTGGCTGACAGTCCACGATGTGAGACCGAGGAAACTGGGTTCTGATGTCCAGGAAGGGTAGGAGAGCAGGATGTGAGTGCAAGTCACGAACAAGCACCAGCAGCAGGGGGAGGAAGGAAAGAAAGAGGAATTTCCCTTCTCACCAAGCTTCCTTGTATTCAGTCCCCCTCCAGGAGGGCCCAGCCACTTGGGGGAAGGGAAACTCTGGAGGAGGGACCTCCTCCTTTTGTCAATCCTTTCTGCAGGCAAGCCCAGAGACCTGCCCAAGATTACTGTAGATTATTAAACAAGGCAAGTTGACAATAAACTTAACCATCACACTGGCATATCAATGCATTTCAAGATTGGTATACATTATAACACCTAGGAACCTCAAAACCACAATGCTAAATTGAAGAAATAATGACTCTGGAAGGTCAGGGAGAGGAGGTAGATGGAGAATGACTGAAACTATGGACAATATTTCTATTGGATATGATTTGAAAACATGATTTCACAGTTCTGAGTATATACCAGAAAACATTAAATTCTACCCCAGGCAGTCAGATGTTAATGTCCATATGTTATTACTAAATAAAGATTAAAAAATAAGAGGGACTGGAGAGATGGCTCAGCAGTTAAG